>JANAVB010017198.1:9639315-9649315 GCA_029216955.1 Iris pallida
TCAGGACCACAGGCGAGTACATTCACTGATAGTTTTTATTGTCTTGATATCTGCTATATCCGATTCAGTTGTAGTGTCTTACTCGATTTCCAGTCATGACAGTTCACGGACTAGTATATGTTGGATCATGACATGAGATGTTATTCCCAGACTTTCTTGGTATATTGGTACGCGATATTCTTATTTCATGTACTGTATAGACATCGATTTGGGAGTAGGCTGGCCTCCTGCTTTTGAATCCCATGTCATGACGTGTCGTACCCAGATCCATTATACTATTCGGGAGTGGGGAATTATTGGGGGCTATGTGATCAAAGCCCCATGTCACTATATTCATGTGCTTCCGCCACTCTCACCTCACGTAGGGTGTAGCGAGATCTTATTCATGTGCTCGTTATCCAGGTTGGCCGGCATGTCCCTTTCCAGGTTTTTCATGTGATTGTCGAGCCAAGTGGATAGCCTGATCATATTTTCCCAAGCCGATCACATAACGCTCTAATAATTCAAGTCACGTTTTATATTTATTTATCATAGGAGGCTAAGTTCTGTTCGGGAGAAGAGTTACAACCCCGATCCTTGTTTGGTTTAAGGGTTGTAACTCGGCTTTCGAATAGTTCCCAAGTTATCCTATATGTATATATTGTCGTCCTATTTAGTACTCATATCTTGATATATATTTTCCTGTTGATTTTGTCTCGTATTTCACATATTCTACATGCTCTTATGCTATACTTTGATTGGAGGCTAGGTTCTGTTCGGGAGAAGGGTTACAACCCCGGTCCTTGTTTAGTTTACGGGTTGTAGCTCGGCTTTCGAATGGCTCCCAAGTTTTCCCATATCTTTGTCATGTATTTTATTATACTGTCTCTTATAGAATTTGTCAATTCATATGAAACTGCTGTTAGTAATTGTACTTGCTCATTTTCCTGACAGGATACCGTTGATATATTACAGATGATTCTGAGGCAGATTGCCCGACCTATTATGCGGTTGAGTTAGATGGAGTAGACCAGGACCGTGGCTTGATAGTAGAGTCACTAGACATTGCACTCCTAGAGTAGTTAGTTTAGTTAGTCTTGCCTCGATCCAGCTTTTGTTTTAAACTATAGTAGCTTATATTTATTTCCTGTGACTCTGTGATGTTGTGTATATCTCTGGGCTTGTGTGGATCTTGAACTTATTTCTTATTTTTATCTATCATTTCCTTTCCATGCTATCTACCTTAGTATTATTTTGTGATTGAGACTGTATTACTATGTCACCTCCATTCGGAGTGTATATACTGTATAGGTACCTTTATATTATTTAGTCGTAGTATTTACAGACCTTATATACAGCATTTTATCGTCGATTCTGCGGTGTAGGCTGGACGTAACCACGTGCTCGTGCCCCTCTTCAGGGTGCGGGTCGTGACACATTTTTGTGGTGGCCAATGCAGGTCTCTGTCGCAATTAGTGTGATCTCCTAATGGTGCTCGACTTAGAGTACTAATTATGAGCCTCCGACGAGGACATAGGATCTAGGATATGATAGGAGTTACTCAATCATGTTTTAGAAAAATTCTAATCTTTTGATTACTATGACAACTCTTCTTGTATTTGACTTCAATTGTCCTCCTTTGATAATATTTTATCTTGTGCCATATTGATCTCTTGGGTTCAATTCGTCTTCAGGATGACAAGTGCAGTTCCAGAGAGGTCCGATCCAGTAGGACTTCCCCCTCCGGCTATGGAAGTAGCAGTCGAGAGAGCAATAGCCTCAGTTCCTGCCCTTCAGGAGAGAGTAGCAGCGGTAGTTCTAGGAGGTCTTCCACCTCCTGCTGTGGGAGCTGCAGTTGAGGGAGCTGCCACCTCAGTCCCTGCCCTTCAGGCGGAAGTAGCAGCGACGGTTCCAGGAGGTCTTTCACCTCCAGCAGCGGGACCATTCATAGTCATTCCTGAGACTCTTCCTCCGCAGCCTTCACTACCGACTAATGCACAGCAGATGATGGCCCTTCTACAGCAGATGTTATAGACCCAGAGGGCCCAGGCAGAGGCACAGTAGCATCAGGCTGACGTGTCCTACCGCCAGACAAAGGTGTTACGGCAGAGCATGGAGAACTCCTACCAGTTGGCGATGGCAGCAGTAGAGAGGGTTGTGCAGGGTACAGTTCAGGGTGCCCCAGTTTAGCAGCAGGGTCACGGGAGGCCTGGCACACGCCTAGATTTTAGGAAGATGAACCCGAGGGAGTTCAAGGGTACCGAGGGTATCCTGTATGCGGATGACTGGTTGGAGGATGTCCAGCAAAGCCTGGAGTTAGCAGAGGTCCTGAAAGGGCTTTGGGTGACGTCTGTAGTGACCCAGTTTTTTGATATAGCGCTGACTTGGTTTTGTACGGATCCTCGTGCGTCGGTGAGGGGTTTGACTTGGGAGAACTTCAGGCGGCTCTTTAAGGAGAAGTTCTACCCTGATGTGGCCTTGACAGCTTTGGAGGGACAGTTCGTCGGTTTGGTGTAGGGGAACTTGTCGGTGGATGAGTATGCAGGGGAGTTCTTCCGTCTGAGTAAGTTTGTACCAGATCTGATTCAAATGAGGGGTATAAGGCCCGCAAGTTCTGGAGAGGCCTTATTCATGCAGTTCGCACTCGTACCTACGGGCGACGCGATGAGACCTTCGAGCAGATTCTGATGGAGGCGCAGATAGCAGAGGAGGACTTCGGCCTCAAGCCGAAGAGGGGCAGCAATGTTCTTGGTGCGAACTCTAGTACGAGGCCGGCAAAGTGCCCTCATTTCCAGCAGAGGCAGTTTCAGCAGCAGCCTCAGTTACAGTTTTAGCAGGCACCAGCTCGTGCAGAGTAGCACCAGGGACAGGGCCAAAGATAGACTACTCAGTGCGGCTTCGACGGGAAGCCGGGACACAGTCGGGAGACCTGTAGGAAGAGGTTGGGCATATGTCTATACTGTGGGGTGCCCGACCACCAGCTGAGGGATTGCCACGCTAGTGGAATCCGAAGAAGCCAGGACAGAGTGCAGCAGGCTAGAGGAGGCCAGCAGGGGCGTGCTTTTGCCATGACAGTTGAGGGCACTCAGGCAGTAGTAGGGCAGATTACAGGTTCCAATCTTTCGATCTCATTTTCGCATTTGCCTCCTTATAAACTGTCTTGAAATTCGATTCCATCTGTTCCTTGATCGTTTGATAAAATTTTGTTCTTGTGATGTGATATTCTTCTGAGATAAGTCGTATGGGCTAGGTCGCCTCGATTATGAGATTTTAGAATCCTCTAGGGTCATGCTAGCAGGTATAGTGAGGACATATAGTCGGATTATGGACGTATTTCTCGGGTGTAGGAATTTAAGGTTTTCGCTGTCAAGCATGCGGCAATGCGAAAATTTTAAGTACCATAATTCTAGAGGTATGTACCTTAGTCGAGGACTCTGTGAGTATCATAGCCTTGCTCACTAGCATGATGGAGATTCTGAGTATCATAATTTTGGACAGACGCATACGATTATCGAACTGCATGATTTTTCTGTGTTTACTTTATTTTAATTTTAGAGGATAATTTTTTTTAAGGTGGATAGACTTGTAGCACCCAGTTTCTAATTGAGAGTAATTTTAAATGTTGTTATTTTAGTCATTTAATTATTGTCATTTAATTTATGCTTTAATTTTGGAGATTTTAATCATTTTAAAGTTTTAAGCCATGACTTGTGATTTTGATGTTTTACTAGTGAAACCCTAGGACTGTTTGACCTAGAGCCTAACCATGTGATTAGGATATTTTCAGTATCATTTCTGGCCTAAGGGTATTTTGGTCATTGGACCTCATTGATTTATTTTTGATATTATTGCATTGGTGATAGTTGATTTAGCTTTTGATAGGTAAGATTTTGTGTTGGTTTCATGTCCGTGTCGGACACATAACAGTTTTTATTTGAAAGTGTTGATGTGCCTCAAGAGATTTTTATTTTGCAAAAAAAATTTTTTTTGGAAGTATTGAGTGGGATTGTTTTCTGCATGTGTTTCTTGTGATTGCTTTGTTTTAATTTTGAGGACGAATTTTTTTTTAAGGTGGATAGATTTGTCACCACCAGTTTTCAAAAACATGGATATTTTGGTCATTTTCATTTTAGAATATTTTTTTAAAATTTATTTTATTATTTATGATATTGTTTTGGGGTTATTTGAGTCGGGTTCGAATTTCAACTCAATCTGACTTGTATCGGGGACCCGGGATAGTTTTGACTCTAGCGGTACCCATACATTAGTTAGGCATGGCCCACATGATATTATTTTTAGTTAGTGGGTTAGACTAATTATTCATGGATAGGGTTGGTTAGTTTAGAGACTTAAACCATGACTAAAATAGCCTCAACCTTAAATCCTTTCCTAATATTAATTAATAGGATTAGTGGGTGGCTTTTTGGACTTTCAATAGGGGGACACATAGGCCCATTATGGCCGACCACAATAGGGATTGGGATGAGCCTCCCATTTGTTATTATCCACTCGAAATTTCTCTCTCTTGTTCTTCCCCAAATTTTGAGAGCAACCTCCATTGATTTCATCTCCAAATCAATCCTTTCTTCCACCAAATCTTTTTCATTTCTTTTCTACTCCATGGAAGGAGGGTGCTAGCCAAGTTTGGGAGGATTCAGAACTCGTTCGTGTCCATTTGGAGATCTCTACGTGTCTGTGTCGTATCGGAAGAGTTTTTCCTAGATTCAATCTACCGAGAGGTATAATCTCTTCTCCATTTTCTTCCTTCATGCATATAGGTGTATTTTGAACCCATAGGAATGACCCCCATGGTTGTATCTCCATTTGTGTCCATTTTGTGTCCATTTGGAGACTCCTAGGTGTGTCCTTGTGTTGTGGTTGTGTCCTAGTGGGAAAACCTCTATTTTGGACACTTGTATGTATATATATGTTGTATGAATGATTTTAATTAAATTTAATCTCAGATTTATATTTTTAGAGAGTTGTTTCTAATGTGTTCTTTATGATATCATATTGTATCATATTCTATTTATATATGTATATATATATATATATATATTTTTTTTTATATATATATATATATATATATATATATATATATATATATATATATATAATATATATATATCTATATATATATATATATATATATAAATATAAATGGTTATAGGTATATATGTATCTTTCTATATATATATATATATATATATATATATATATATATATATATATCTATATATATATATATATATATATATATTGTGATATATATATATTGCTGTATATTGTGTGTCTATTGTGTTTGTGGTGTGTAGAGATTTTGGGCATGTGTGAGTGAGATGGAGAGAGTGTTGGAGTGGTGGTGGAGTTGGTTTTTGGTGTTAGTGTGTGTGTTTGTATTGAGAGAGTTAGAGAGTGAATTGAGAGTGTAGAGTGATAGAGAGAGGAGGAAGTGAAGGATGCAAGAGGGAGGGGGGATGTGCACTGCTGCTAACAGCAGCAGTAGGTGCATATATCAGTCCCCATAGGGGACTGATTTTAGGTGCAGTAACAGCATGTTACTGCTGCAAATTTCAGCAAGGGATGGGGGGATAGGACCGCTCCATGTTCAGCCTTAACAGCCCCCACTTGGACAGCCTATATCAGCCCATGGACAGCCCATGGACAGCCCTATATTAGCCCATTTGGCAGCCTTATTAGCCCCATAGGATAGCCATATCAGGCCCCCAAATCAGTCTCAAATTAGCCCCATTGGGCAGCCACTTGACATCCCAATTCATCCATACATTCACCCATTCATTTTCCCTCTATCCTTTCATTCATTTACACTATTAATTCCCCTCATCCATTCACTCCTAAATCAATTTCCAAAATATGTACTCATTCAAACACTCATTCATATATCACCATTCCCTCATTTATTTGTTCTACCCATCATTCACATCCATATTCATCCTTCCCCTTCCATTCATTCAATCAATTCATCCATCCACCTATACACATTCATATATCAAACCATTCAATTCATTTACTCATATTCCATCCATTCATGCAACATTCATACTTACACTCACACATCCATGCATCCATCTATTCACCCTTTATTCATTCCCCAAATTCCCATACTAAATTAGTCCCATATGTTGTTTAGAGTGGTGTGGGTGTGTGTAAGTGGTTAGCTAATGTTAAAATATTATAAGGATAAGGTAATGTTGGAATAATCAACATGTGTCATAAGATGGACTACATGACCTAGGTACTAGGATTTTATGGTAGGTAATGTTAGTATAGGTTGGTGTCTAGCTATCCTAGAAAGCCTAGGTCAGTATTCCAAAGTTATAGTAGTTTGTGCAAGGTATTGGTATTTACCTTATGAAGGGTAAAGTAGGTAATTGCCTATAGCTAAGGTAAGTGGTTTAGGGTTTAAGATATGGTTAGGATTGGGTTCCCTTAGTTGGTAATAGTCAAAAATAGTGCTCCTAGACTAGTTTTGACTTCGGTTGACCATTTTGACCAAAAGTTAACAAAAGTCAACCGAGAGTCAAACTTATCCTATAAGTGACTAGAATTGTCCGAAACCAAACCAGAGTTGACTAGTTGACTGAAAGTCAACAGTTGGTCAACATTAGACTAGTTTGACCTAGGGTTGACCTAGAGTTGATCGGAGTTGACCGAAGTTGACCAGGGTTGATCAGTTGACCAAAAGTCAACTGTAAGTCAACATTTGATCCCGTTTGACCTAGTTTGACTTGGATTGACTTCCTGTGACCTTGTTTGACCTTGGTTGTCCTAGTGTGACCTAGTTTAGCTTGGTGTAACTTAGTTTGACCTAGTTTTGACTTAGACTTGCATATCATGACTAGATTAGCTTTCCTTTCATTGTTAAATCCTGTTTGACTTATAGTATCTCATCTTTAGGTCTGTGATTACTCTGATTGTTTGTTCACCTTATCAGCTCAGGACCACAGGTGAGTACATTCACTGATAGTTTTTATTGTCTTGATATCTTCTATATCCGATTCAGTTGTAGTGTCTTACTCGATTTCAAGTCACGACAGTTCACGGACTAGTATATGTTGGATCATGACATGAGATATTATTCCTGGACTTCCTTGGTATATTGGTACACGATATTCTTATTTCATGTACTGTATAGACATCGATTTGGGAGTGGGCTGGCCCCCTGCTTTTGAATCCCGTGTCATGACGTGTCATCCCCAGATCTATTATATTATTTGGAGGTGGGAAATTATTAGAGGCTATGTGATCAAAGCCCCATGTCACTATATTCATGTGCTTGTGCCACTCTCACCTCACATAGGGTGTAGAGAGATCTTATTCATGTGCTCGTTATCCAGGTTGGTGGCATGACCCTTTCTAGGTTTTTCATGTAATTGTCGGGCCAAGTGGATAGCCTGATCATATTTTCCCAAGCCGATCACATAATGCTCTAATAATTCAAGTCACGTTTTATATTTATTTATCATAGGAGGCTAAGTTCTGTTCGGGAGAAGAGTTACAACCCCGGTCCTTGTTTGGTTTAAAGGTTGTAACTCGGCTTCCAAATAGTTCCCAAGTCATCCTATATATATATATTGTCGTTTTATTCAGTACTCACATCTTGATATATATTTTCCTGTTGATTTTGTCTCGTATTTCACATATTCTACATGTTCTTATGCTATTCTTTGATTGGAGACTAGGTTTTATTCGGTAGAAGGGTTACAACCCCGGTCCTTGTTTGATTTATGGGTTGTAGCTCGGCTTTCGAATGGCTCCCAAGTTTTTCCATATCTTTGTCTTGTATTTTATTATACTGTCTCTTATAAAATTTGTCAATTCATATGGAACTGCTATTAGTGTTTGTACTTGCTCATTTTTCTGACAGGATACCGTTGATATATTACAGATGATTCTGAGGCAGATTGCCCGACCTATTATGGGGTCGAGTTAGATGGAGTAGACCAGGACCGTGGCTTGATAGTAGAGCCACTAGACTTTATACTCCCGGAGTAGTTAGTTTAGTTGGGCTTGCTTGGACTGCAATCCAGCTTTTGTTTTAGACTGTAGTAGCTTATATTTATTTCCTGTGACTCTGTGATGTTGTGTATATCTCTGGGCTTGTGTGGATCTTGAACTTATTTTCTATTTTCATCTATCATTTCCTTTCCATGCTATCTACCTTAGTTTTATTTTGTGATTGAGACTGTATTGCTATGTCACCTCCATTCGGAGTGTATATACTGTACATGTACCTTTATATTGTTTAGTCGTAGTATTTACAAACCTTATATACAGCGTTCTACCGCCGATTCTGTGGCGTAGGCTGGACGTAACCACGTGCTCGTGCCCCTCTTCAGGGTACGGGTCATGATAGGTAGCAAGTGATGCTTCCAAACCTGCTAAAGCATCTGCTTCTGTATTTTCTAACCGAGGTACATATTCAATAAAGAACCTGAAGAAAGTAAAAGCTATTTCGAGAGTTATTTGATAATATAGAATAAGATCTTCATGACGAACTTCATATTCTCCTCGAACTTGGCTAACTATCAAATTGAAATCACCATAAGCTTCCAGATAATCCACCCCGAGCTGTTTGGCCAACTAGAATCCAATAAGTATAGTATTATACTCTGTAACATTATTGGAACAAGGCATCATAAGAGAATAAGTACGATATATGATCAAATTATCAGGGGATATCAGCACTACCCCTACTCCTGCTATGATGTTATCTTTGGGACCAGTTCTTGATCCTCCATCGAAGAACGTTCTCTAAATAGACTCTTCCGTTGTTGTATTAGACTCCAATACCTTATCCAGATTTTCATCATAGAGTTTAGATGTTTCTGCTATCGGGTGTGCAGCTAGGAAATCATCCAGAGCTTGACCTTTAACTGCCTTCTATGGTACATAAACCATATCATAGAGGGATTGCAGTATTGCCCAAGTAGCAAGGCGGGAATTGAGTGCGTTTGGTTTGGTCATGAGAACTCTAAGGGGGTTTACCGTGGATATAACATGGATAGTTTCTCCAATTACGTAATAACACATTTTTTGGATTATGAAAATTAAAGCAAGACATTCCTTTTCAACAGGACTATATCTATGCTCAGCATCGATCATCATACGGCTCAAGTAATAGATAGTTTGTCCACGCCCTTCATTATTCTTTTAAGCTAACAGTGCACCAAGAGAATATTCTATTGCACGAATATATAACAAGAATGGTTCGCCAATAACCAGAGCCACCAATATTTAAGAATTGGTGAGATACCTCTTAATATCGTCGAATGCTTGTTGACATTTTTCATCCCAGACAATAGAGACTCCGTTCTTCATTAACTGAGTGAAGGGTCGACATTGTTCGAATCGATTTAAAATAAATATATGAATGTAGGCAACCTGTCTTGTAGACCAAGAAGTTCATTAATTTTCTTTGGAGGATCTATCTCTAGGGTAGCTTTAACTTTGTCAGGGTCAATACGTATTCTCTTTGATGTTATGATAAATTACAAACATTTGTCACTAGAGACTCCCAAAAAAGACTTTTTAGGATTCATCTTGAGCTTGTGTACACGCATCAATTTGAACACCATTCTTAAATCTTGAAGGTGATCGCCCTTTAAATGACTTTTAACTGTAACATCGTTTACGTAGCATTCTACCGTTTTTCGTAAATGTTCACAAAAATTATGCTCATGGCGTATTGATATGTTGCTCCAGCATTCTTTATACCAAATCGAATCACCGTATAGCAGTATACCTCTAACGATGTTCGAAATGATGTGTGCTTCTCATTAGCTGGAAACATTTTACTTTAGTTGTAGCCAAAAAAACCCATCCATGAAGGACATACGTTCGAAGCTTCAAGTGTTATCAATTATAACATTTATGATTGAAAGAGAAAATTCATCCTTAGGACAAGCTTGATTAAGGTCTCGATAATCGATGTATACCTCTGTCACAATAGCTTCCATCATATCTGGACAGAACTGCCGTTGTTGTTGCTTTACCGGTT
>JANAVB010017198.1:9654315-9704966 GCA_029216955.1 Iris pallida
TACTGTTTAGTTGTAGTATTTGTAGATGACCTATACAACGTTCTACTGTTGATTCTGTGGCGTAGGCAGGACGTAATTACGTACTCGTGCACCTAATCAGGGTGCGGGTCATGACACATTTTTGTGGTGGCCCATGCAGGCCAGCGTCGCAATTAGTACGATCTCGTAATGGTGCTCGACTTAGAGTACTAATTACGAGCCTGGGACTAGGACATAGGATCTAGGATATGATAGGAGTTACTCAATCACATTTTAGAAAAATTCTGATCTTTTGATTACCATGACAACTCTTCTTGCATTTGAATTCAATTGTCCTCCTTTGATGATAATATCTTATCTTGTGCCATAATGATCTCTTGGGTTCAATTCATCTTCAGGATGACAGTGACTCGTTCTCAGGCAGCATGGCCTAGTACAGTTCCCGAGAGGTCCGATCCAGTAGGACTTCTACCTCCGTCTATTGGAGTAGCAGTCGGGAGAGCAGCAGCCTCAATTCCTGCCCTTCAGGTGGGAGTAGAAGCGACAGTTCCAGGAGTTCTTCCACCTCTAGCTGAGGAAGCTGCAGTTGAGGAAGCTGGCACCTCAGTCCCTGCCCTTCAGGCGGGAGTAGCAGCGACGGTTCCAGGAGGTCTTCCACCTCCAGCAGCGGGACCATCCATAGTCATTCCTGATACTCTTCTACCGCCGCCTCCGCTACCGACTGATACTCAGCAGATGATGGCCCTTCTGCAGCAGATGTTGCAGAACCAGAGCGCACAGGCAGAGGTGTTACGACAGAGCAAGGAGAACTCACACCAGCTATCGATGGCAATAGTAAAAAGGGTTGCATAGGGTACAGTTCAGGGTACCACAGTTCAGTAGCAGGGTCAGGGGTGGTTCGGCACACACCTAGATTTCAGGAAGATGAAACCGAGGGAGTTTAAGGGTACCGAGGGTATCCTATATGCGGATCACAGGTTAGAGGATGTCCAACGGAGCCTGGAGTTAGCAGAGGTCCCGAAAGGGCTTTGGGTGACGTCTGCAGCGAGCCAGTTTTTCGATATATTGCTGACTTGGTTTCGTACGGATCCTCGTACGTTAGTGAGGGGTTTGACTTGGGAGAACTTCAGGCGGCTCTTTAAGGAGAAGTTCTACCCCAATGTGGCCTTGACTGCTTTGGAGGGACAGTTCGTCGGGTTGGTGCAGGGGAACTCGTCGGTAGACGAGTATGCAGCAGAGTTTTTTCGTCTGAGTAGGTTTGCACTAGGTCTCATATAGGATGAGGGGTACAAGGCTCGTATGTTCCGGAGGGGTCTTATCTATGCAGTTCGCACTTGTACCTCTGGGCGACGCGATGCGACCTTCGAGTAGATCCTGATGGAGGCGCAGATAGCTGAAGAGAACTTCGGCCTCAAGCCGAAGAGGGGCAGTGACGTTCTTGGAGCGAGTTCCAGTGCGGGGCCGGCAAAGCGCCCTCATTTCCAGCAGAGGCAGTTTCAGCAACAGCCTCAGTTACAGTTTCAGCAGGCACCAGCGCGTGCCCAGCAGTACCAGAGACAGGGCCAGAGGCAGGCCATCTAGTGTGCCTTCTGCAAGAAGATAGGGTACACCCGGGAGGTTTGTAGGATGACACTGAGAGTTTGTTTATTCTGTGGAGCTCCAAATCACCAGATGAAGAACTGTGCTGCCCGTGCAGCCAAACAGGTAGGCCAGGACAGAGTGCAGCAGGCTAGAGGAGGCCAGCAGGGGCGTGCTTTCGCCATGACAGTTGAGCCCACTCAGGAAGTAAAAGAGCAGATTGTAGGTTTCAATATTTCGATATCATTTCCGCATTTGCCTTCTTATAAATCGTCTTAAAATTCGATTCTATCTGTTCCTTGATCGTTTGATAAAATTTTTTCCTTGTGATGTGATATCCTCCTGAGATAAGTCGTATGGGCTAGGTCACCTCGATTATGAGATTTTAGAATCCTCTAGGGTCATGCTAGCAGGCATAGTGAGGACATATAGTCGGATTATGGTCATATTTCTCGGGTGTGGAAATTTAAGGTTTTTGCTGCCAAGCATACGACAATGCAAAAATTTTAAATACCATGATTCTAGAGGTATGTACCATAGTCGAGGACTCTGTTATTATCGTAGCCTTGCTCACTGGCATGACGGAGATTCTTAATATCATGATTTTGGACAGACGCATACGATTATCGAATTGCATAATTTTTCTGTGTTTACTTTGTTTTAATTTTTAAGGATGATTCTTTTAAGGTGGATAGACTTATAGCACCCAATTTCTACTTGAGAGTAATTTTAAATTTTATAATTTTAGTCATGTAATTATTGTCATTTAAATTCATGCTTTGATTTTGGAGATTTTAATCATTTTAAATTTTTAAGTCGTGACTTATGATTTTGATGTTTTACTAGTGAAACCCTGGAGACTGTTTGACCTAGAGCCTAACCATGTGATTAGGATATTTTTCTTGTCATTTCTGGCCCAAGGGTATTTTGGTTATTGGACCTCTTTGTTTTATTTTGATATTTTGCATTGGTGATTGTTTGGTTTTAATTTCAAGGACAAAATTTTTTAAGGTGGATAGATTTGTCACCCCTAGTTTTCAGGAACATGGGTATTTTTGCCATTTTTCATTTTAGAATATTTTGGAAATTATTTATTTATTCATGATATTATTTTAGGATTATTTAAGTCGGGTTCGAATTTCAACTCAATCCGACTTGTATCGGGGACCCGGGGTAGTGTTGACTCTAGTGGGACCCACACACTAGTTAGCCATGGCCCACATGGTATTAATTTTAGTTAGTGGTTAGACTAATTATTTATGGATAGGGTTTGGTTAGATTAGAGATTTAGAATGACTAATTTAGCCTCAACCATTTACCCTTCCTAATATTAATTACATAGATTTGTGGAGGGGAGGGGCTTTTAGTCATTTCTAGAGGGGGGAGACCTATGCATATGGCCGGCCACACCCAGAGGAGGGGATAGGCTCAAGCTCATTGTCATTATCCATCTATTCTTTCTCTCTTGTTCTTCCCCAAATTATTTTAGAGAGGGTTCCTATAGATTTTTTCCACCAAATCAATTGGTTCCTCCACCCAACCTTCTTCTTTTCTTCTCTACTCATGCTTAGGAAGGAGCCAGCCAAGTTTAGGAGGATTCAGAGCTCGTTCGTGTCCATTTGGGATTCCTACGTGTCGGTGTTGTATCGGGAGGATTTTTCCTAGATTCGATCTACCGGGAGGTATAAATATTTTCTCCTTTTCTTTCCTACATGCATATAGGTCTATTTTGAACCCATAAGAATGACCCCCATGGTTCTGTCTTCATTTGTGTCCGTTTCGTGTCCATTTGGAGACTTCTAGGTGTCCTTGTATGGTATTGTTCCTAGTAGAGAAAAACCCTATTTTTGGACACTTGTATTTAGTTATATTGTTTAAATGATTATTTAGATATTAAATCTCAGATTTTATGTTATTTAGAGATGTGTTCTTTATGTATCATTTAGTAGCATGATCTATTATCTATATATTGTATATATATATCAATGGTGTGTCTCTATATATATATATATATGTGTCTCTATGTATGTGTCTCTATATATATATATATGTGTCTATATATATATATATTTATGTGTATATATATATATATATATATATATATTTTTTTTTGAAGCAATGGGTAATTGTGGCGAACTCGCCTCCACTATATATATATATATATATATATATATATATATATATATATATATATATATATATATATATATATATATATATATATATATATATATATATATAGGTGGGATCGGCTTTACCCCCTATTTTGTTCACCCCCTTATCATCCGCATCTTAGCCATTAGATTAGATTTAATAAATAGCTAAGATTAAATTAAATCTCTCTCCTAAAATTAGAATAATGGACTAACCATAAATAACTCTCTCTCCCAAAAAAAATCCATCGTACAAACACAAGAGAGAGAGAATAGAGAACCGAAAATAACTCTCTCCCAAAAAAAAAATCCATCGTACAAACACAAGAGAGAGAGAGAATAGAGAACCGAAGGAAAAAAAATTCAGAGAATTGAGAAGCGAAGGAAAAAAATTCCTCACCTTCTCCTCCGCTCCGCTCGTGCGCGCTCGGCTTCCTCTTCCTTGTGGTCCTCGAGCACCTCCTCTTCTCCTCCTCATATTTCTCCATCACCTATTCTCCTCCAATCGAGAGAAGAACCCGACCGTGAGCACCTCCTCCTCTTCCTTCTCCTTCGCGGAACGAGCAACCATGGAACGAGCAACCTTCGATTCAGCACCTCCTCCTCTTCCTTCCCCTCTGCGGAACATTCACTTGGTTGGTAAAAATTAAGGGTATTTATCTGGCTCTTTATTATTTACAAATATTGGTGATTTGTTGACTACAACATGTTTGAGAAATTGCGTATGAGATAGATGATATGCATGTTTGGATGGTTGTTAACAAATACTTTCATATATTATTTCATATGTTTATATTACTTCATATATTTGAACTCCCCCGGATTTGTAGAGATTGTAGTGGATGCATGGAAGACGTGGGCTTGGAGTCATGCGTCTGACATCAGGAACATCCACTATTAAAGTAAAATTGGCATTACATCTATGCAATAAATTGTGCGAAAGGAGCTAATCGAGTAAAATATGAATCCGATCCAACCTCTCTATGTATATATAATTCACTCCGGAGCCGAGGTAGAGAGACGGAGTGCAGAGCAGATCGGGGAGCGGCGAGCGGAGGGTTTCTTTGTTTACATAAAAATAAAATGTGCCCTTCTTTTTCATATATGTCCAATTTTTGCGATAAATAAATTTATTAATAACGATAACTTTCTTCCCACATTTTCAGCAGATCTTCTAGTACATAATCCTTAGACTTAGACCTCCTCAAATGACCTAAAAAGTTAAATTAGATTTCATCACATTTTCCCGTAGAAAAAAATTTAAAAGATTCAAATGGCCAAAAATATAAAAGATTTAAATGACCGAATATTTAACAAATTTAAAATATTTAAATATATGGATGGGTATTAGTCAGAGGTATTTGAATGAGTACTTACACTGTTGGAATCTTCAGAAAAACATAATATATCTATATGACCGAAAATTTAAATGGCCGAAAATTTAGAAGATTTAAATTAGGTTGTTGCGTGTTCGAATCTTAAAATATTTAAATTAGGCTTGAAATTTATTTTAGAGAAGGTCAAAAATTTAAATGAACAATTTTTTAAAATAAACTAAATTAGGCTTCAAAATTTAAATGACTGAAAAAAATTTAAACAAAACATTTTTTAAAGAATATCGAAAATTTAAAAGATTTAAATTAGGCCTCAAAATAATTTAGAGTATCGAAAATCTAAATGACCGATTTTTTTTCAAAAGAAACTAAATTAGGTTTCAAATGACCAGAATATTTTTTGAGAATATTTTTTTAAAATAAACTAATAGGCTTTAAAATTTAAATGTCTGACTTTTTTTTGAAAGAAACTAATAGGCTTTAAAATTTAAATGTCCAAATTTTTTTTTGAAAGACTAAATTTTGTAGAGAATATAATTTTTTTTAATAGATTTCAATTTTTTTTGTCGTGATTTTTATTTGTTCATAATTTGTTCCACAGATTACATAGTTAAATGACAAGTGTGGGCACTGTTTAAAACATGACTACTACAACTGCTGAAAATCTACACCAAGAGGTATTGTCTGCACCACCTAACAATATTGAAGATGAGAAAGAAATATTTGTGGGAAAGATTTTTAACTCCATAGAAGAGGCAGAAGATTGTTATCAAGCTTATGGAGCAAAGCATGGGTTTAGCATCCGAAGACAAAAAACATTTAGAGGGAAACGCGGTAGCTCAGACCCCACTGGCATGAAATTTTCATGTAGCTGTGAAGGAACTTACAAGAAGAAAAAGGCCAAGGAAGATGAAGGTGTAATAAAAAAAAAATACTGATGACGGTGTAATAAAAAAAAATACTTCAACAATGAGAGAAGGTTGCAAGGCTCGAATGCGTATCGTTAATATTAAAAGTACAAATTTATGGAAGGTATCAGTTTTTTTTTATGATCACAGTCATGCGTTAGTTACCCCAAGCAAAAGGATTCATCTAAAATCTAGAAGACGTGTCCCTGCTATAGCAAAAGCATTGACAGAATCTTTTAGTCGAGAGAGACTTCAAATTAATAAAATTCCGGCACTGTTTGGCGGGCTCTTCCAATACCGAGTATGATGAGAGAGATCTTTATAACCATCTGCGGAATGTGAGGGCAACTTTAAATGAATGTGGAGATGCTGAAGCAGTGAGAGTGTATTTTAATCATATGGTGCAAAGGAACAAAGATTTTTACTATGCCATTGATACAGATGAGCAAGGAAGAGCGGTGAACTTTTTTTGGGTTGATGGACGTTCACGCTTGGCTTATAAACAATTTGGAGATGTGGTTACGTTCGATACCACTTATCGAACTAATAAATATTCTATGCCATTTGGACCTTTTACAGGTGTGAATCATCACAGTCAGTCGATTCTTTTTGGTTGTGCACTGTTAGAAAATGAAGTTGAAGCAACATTTGTTTGGGTATTTCAACACTGGCTTCAAGCCATGGAAGGGCGACATCCAATCTCCATCATCACTGATCAAGATAAGGCTATGACTAATGCAATAGCGAAAGTATTTCCTAATACTCGTCATCGCTTTTGTCTTTGGCACATCAAGAAGAAGTTTGCAGAAAAATTAAGTCATATATTTTTTAAGAAATCAAAGTTCAAAAGAGGAGTGAAGCAATGTACTCGTTTTGCATAGACAGTTGAAGATTTCAAAAATCAATGGGCTAATTTAGTTGAACAATTTGAACTGCATGACAATGATTGGATAAACGATCTTTATCGTATCCGTCAAAGTTGGATACCAGTATATTGTAGGAGCACTTTTTTTGCCGGTATGAATACAACACAACGAAGTGAAAGCATTAACTCTTTTTTCGATGGGTTTGTTTCGGCCAAGACAAGTTTGAAGGAATTTGTGGCCAAGTATGATGAAGCACTAAATTCTATTTATGTAAAAGAACGAAAGGAGGACTATATCTCAACTTATAAGAAGCGCGTGTTGAATATTGAAGAAAATATATTGGTCCATGCTGCAAATACTTACACAAGAAACATGTTTGAGAAGTTTGAAGAGCAGTTCAAAGATGCATACAAGCTCAGAGTAGATGAAACAGACGTTGATGGTGATATGCAAACCTACGTTGTTCGCTATAGAAATGGAAGTAATGGGGAGAGGAAAGTAAGAATGAACTTGACTGCGAAAGAGGGTTCATGTGAATGCCAATTATTTGAGTTTGTGGGGATACCGTGCAAGCACTTGATAAGAGTCTTCGATAGGCTTTACTTGGATGAAATTCCTTCCTATTTCATAATGAGGAGATGGAGAAAAGATGCAAATAGGTCTGAAATTGCTTCTCAATATGGGATGATTGTGCGTGATCCTCGTATTGGTGAAGAAGCTGCAAGAACAAGTTTTCTCATACAACAGTCGACACAGTGTGCATATCTGGCATGCAAATCTGAGGAAAGTTTCAACTTGTGCACGGATACACTTCATAATTTATACAAACAATTAAAAGAATTGGATGACCGTTTGCTTCAAAAGGAGAATGAACATGTGGCTGAAGATTCGCCTTGTATTAGTAGAGTTGAGGGTTTGTTATTAGATCCACAGATTTCACAAACAAAGGGTAGAAATAAGACAACCAATGTACTTGAGAATGAGTTGGTGACCGGTAACAAAAGAATAAAGAGTGGGTTAGAGAAAGCAACCCAAAAGAACAAAGCAAGAGTTTGTAGGATGTGCAAAGGTGTCAACACTGGTCATGATAGTCGTAACTGTCCTAATAATCCTAAAAAAATTGAGAAGATGGCTAACCGAAATGAAACAGGTATACTTTCCTTACCAATGTCTTCCTATTATTATTTTTTCTGAATATTTCTAAATTAATTTTTTTTCATTTGTAGACCTATGTGATGAAGTTACGGATTTGGATTAAGATGTTGTTTTGGACACTAGCTGTGTATTCTTCAGGTGTGTAGTTCTTAAATTCTCATTAATATGGCCTTGCATGTCATGTAGCTTTGTTCTTGAGTTTATTTGTGTAAAATGAACAAGAACAAGAATTACACTCGTTGTTCTTGAGTTTCTAACAGTTTGCAAATTATTTGTAACAAATGTCTATTACACTTTAATTGTGTTATGTTGATGCTGTTTTTTTTTCCATCCTTTTTTGAAACCAGGGTCAATTGATCAGAATCCAGAGTTGCATCAGAGGGATCCTGAGATATTCGATGTAGGAATTGGCTCGTGAGAGACGCCCGAAGGAGTGAATGTAGAAAGTAGCTCTTTGTTCAATCCACGATGTTGATTACTAGAGAATATAAAGAATTAACTTGTCCTCACCAGACCATATAAAGAATGGGCCTATTTTTGTGCATTTTGACACAATTGAATATGCAAATACTGTTATGTTGATGCTATGTTATTTCTTTTTTGAAACCAGGTTCAATTGGTCCGAATCTCAATGTTATTTTATTTTTTGTTCAAACTACTGTTATGTTGTTTCTGTGGGCAGATGCCCCATTCCGTATGAACTACCAGTCATGGATGTTAGCATTAGCCAGCTTCACTTACCCGAAGCTAAGTTTATTAAAGAGATATCTGGACTACTTCAAGAAATACTTGAGAATCTTATTGAGTACTTCGGCATTAAGATTGTCCAGTTAATTTGCAAATCTCGCTAGTTAGATAGGATCGAAAAATTGAGAATGAACAAATCATTTAAGATGAATCTGTGCATGAATCTTTTGTTCTTATAAATCATTTAAGATGATCCACAAGAAGAAACACCTAAAGATTAATACATGACTCAAAATTAATAATTATCTGTAGCTGGGCTACTCAAAAGCCAAACGATAGAGGTGCAATAACTTCAAGCTTTTCTAAGGAAAATTATTATGTCTATTGTATCTACTTATCAATTCAATCACAATAAACTCTGACAACAAGATCGTATTGTATTATTATTATTTTTTTTTAAAAACAATCATGGGTCTCCACCAGTCTGTTAGCGGGAAAAATACTTGTTATTTACTGCATATATATCAGATCTGAGTGAAAGGATGATGTTTGTAAATGCATCATTTTTTGTGTACCTTGACCTCTTTGAAGTCTTTGTTCCTTGTGGTACTTCCAGGTACCTTTTGGCATTCACTTCCAGGTACTTCCATGTACCTTTTGGCATTCACTTGTTTTGCTACACAATTTTTCAGGTACTTCCAGGTACCAGTATGTTTAGTTCTAAAGAGTTTTGCTGTGGTTCAATTTCTAACTTAGGAAGATTTACATAATGTACCTGGAAGTACCTGGAAAACAAGTGAATGCCAAACGTTAAGTAAATCTATTGCAATTTACATAAGCCGGACAAGAAGCCAGTTGAACCATTCACAATTTTACTGTGGTTCAATTTCCTCCAATATCTCACCTTCAACTGCTTCACAATTTACCTCTAGATATTAAACTCTCGAGTGAAAATCATGCAGAATCTCATATGTGAAAGAAGCAAACATGGATTTTCTAGTAAAGGTTAGACAATGATTTTAGTTGTTTATCCTATGAAAAAGTGCACTCGAAAAATGAAATATCATGCACAGGAGAAGAAAATAAAACTGAAGGTAAAATGAACATTGTTCTACAAATTTTCAGTTTAAACACGTCCAGAACAATAATCTAGATAATATGAGTGTACCTGCCATTAGAAATGTGTTTCAAAAGATCAAAAGTGGTTCACTGAAAGCAAATCATTAGCCAGTGAGAGCTATGATTTGTTGAACAATGAAATACAAATAAATAACCAACAGAATGTTGAACAATGAAATACTTGCAAGTAGTCCATAGAGATGCTCAAAACAAGTAACCAAAGTTCAATTTTTCCCAAATAACTGCTGGTATAACTAATGTGAGGACAATTTAAAGGTCATCTGCAATATACTGAACAAAAAAGGTCCTGGCTCATAATGTACCAAAATCTTGGCTTTTGAGTTTTGACACTATGTAACTAAATAATAATATGAACAAGCTAAATAAATGTACGAAATGTCTGCATTGCATCCAATTTTCCTTCACTTTCCTCTGCTTATCACAAAAATGCAAACAACACAAGCATTAGTCAGTGCTAGAAGCAACTGTTGAAAAAGCTTAGATTCTCGGCATATTCTCAAACACGCAGGAGGAGGAAAAAGTCAATTTACATCCATGAGCATACAGTTTAATAGTACATCACATTCCAGAGCAAAAGAAACTACAACTCATAAAATATTATCTTGTAAAACTGCAGTCAGCAGAAAATGACAGGTTAATTATTGAAGCTTGATGATGTTGGTTGGAATGTGATGTTGCAGGAGCTTGCTGCTTAAGAGGGCACTCGAACCTTCAGACATTGAAGACGCAGAAAGTGGGATGTGCTTCACAGCACTCTAATCCTTCTGAAAGCCTCTTTACCCTTTCCTTCAAGCCTTCATCCTCGCAGGCCACCGACTGTTTCACCGACTTCCGGAGTCTTCTCTGCAAGTTTTCCTATATTCTTGGCCATTTTCTCAGAACTGAAGTACGTGTCGACCGACTGGCAGTTCTTCGGAGAGAATCTTTGTGTTGCGATCAGCAAACTGGGTAGTCAACTCTGCTTGAGCCGCCCCATCTCATTGGCTTCTCCATGAACGAGTATTATGTTAGGAGGCATCAACTCCTCTAAAAATGAACTCGTCTGATAAGAATCTGCATGAGCTGAGAAGGAGATGTAATGAACCTACATGTTCAAGGGGGCAGTAAATCCATTCATGAGGGTGACCTCCTTTGGCTCATAATGATGGTTTTGGCCAATGTGCCTTCGACAAACATATCCTGGAATTACACTTTTGTCTGAGCACCACTTGTCAAACAACTGCCTCGATAGACCACTCTGGAGGCCACTGGGACTCGCCATCATCGACGTTGATCTATGCTCTGCGATGAGGAGAAGTGCTTGAAGTCAAAAGGCTTCGAGTTTGCAAACTGATTCCGGATCCTCTCATTCATAGCATTGATGCATGTATGGTATACTGCCATGCATTTTTGGCAAGAGGAGAAGCATAGTAGATGGGAATATTGTGACGGGGCTGGTGGCTCCTATTTCGTCCAAGTGCAAATGCAGGAATGAACCTTCTTGGCGGATGGTAGATAGATAGATGATATGCAAGTGTAATCATATTGATCAAGTTTCCAACATACAAATGTGGGTGGATTAGTGTGTCCTGTGAGCCAAAAAGATGGAAGATTTTGAACAGTGGTTAAAAAATAAAATAACCCTCCAAGACTGATAAATAACTCATAACAAGATAAAGTAGATACAGAAAACAGCAGAACAGAGGTAAATAACTTTAAAATCCGCTCGCCGCTCCCCGATCTGCTCTGCACGCCGTCTCTCTGCCTCGGCACCGGAGTGGATTATATACATAGAGAGGTTGGATCGGATTCATATTTTACTCGATTAGCTCCTTTCGCACATTTATTGCATAGATGTAATGCCAATTTTACTTTAATAGTGGATGTTCCTGATGTCAGACGCATCACTCCAAGCCCACGTCTTCCATGCATCCACTACAATCTCTACAAATCCGGGGGAGTTCAAATATATGAAGTAATATAAACATATGAAGTAATATATGAAAGTATTTGTTAACAACCATCCAAACATGCATATCATATATCTATACGCAATTTCTCAAACATGTTGCAGTCACAAATCACCAATATTTGTAAATAATAAAGAGCCAGATAAATACCCTTAATTTTACCAACCAAGTGAATGTTCGCGGAGGGGAAGGAAGAGGAGGAGGTGCTGAATCGAAGGTTGCTCGTTCCATGGTTGCTCGTTCCGCGAAGGAGAAGGAAGAGGAGGAGGTGCTCACGGTCGGGTTCTTCTCTCGATTGGAGGAGAATAGGTGATGGAGAAATATGAGGAGGAGAAGAGGAGGTGCTCGAGGACCACAAGGAAGAGGAAGCCGAGCGCGCACGAGCGGAGCGGAGGAGAAGGTGAGGAATTTTTCTTCCTTCGCCTCTCAATTCTCTGAATTTTTTTTCCTTCGGTTCTCTTTCTCTCTCTCTTGTGTTTGTACGATGGATTTTTTTTGGGAGAGAGTTATTTTGGTTCTCTATTCTCTCTCTCTCTTGTGTTTGTACGATGGATTTTTTTTTGGGAGAGAGAGTTATTTATGGTTAGTCCATTATTCTAATTTTAGGAGAGAGATTTAATTTAATCTTAGCCATTTATTAAATCTAATCTAACGGCTAAGATGCGGATGATAAGGGGGTGAACAAAATAGGGGGTGAAGCGATCCCACCTCATATATATATATATATATATATATTATATAATATATAATATATATATATATATAAATATATATATATATATTAAAAAAAAATTTATGTAAAAATATATATATATATATATATATTATATATATATATATATATATATATATATATATATTATGTGTCTCTATATATGTGTCCTATAATGTGTCTATAAAAAAAAAAAAAAAAAAAATATATATATATATATTTATGTGTCTCTATATATGTGTCTCTATATATGTGTCTATATATATATATATAGATATAATATATATATATATAGATAATATATATAGATATTAATATATATAGATATATATAGATATAGATATAGATATATATATATATATATAGATATTATATAGACACACACACACACACACACACACACACACACACACATAATATATATTAGATATATAGAAAATATAAAAAAATTTATTATTATTATATATATATATATCTATATATATATATATATATAATATATAAATATATTATCTTTATATATATTTATATATATATATAATATATATATATAGAAAAATATATAATATATATTATATATATATTATAGATATCTATATATTATATATCTATATATATATATATATATATAATTGTGTGATATTGTGTCATATAATTTGGGGGTGTGTGGGATTTCGGGCATAGAGGAATGGGGTGGTAGAGTTGGTAAATGTGTGTTTGTATAGAGAGTTAGAGAGGAGAGTTTGATGGGATTGAGAGGAGGTTTGAGAGAGGAGATTAGAGTGTAAGAGAGTGAGAGATTAGAGGGATTGAGAGAATGGGAAGGAGGGGACTGAACCTGCTGATAACAGCAGCTAATGGAGTGTCAATCCCCACAAAGGGGACTAATTTCTGAAGTCCTGAAACAGTCCCCACATATGGGACTGTTGGCAGCTGCTAAGCAGCAGGTTGGGTGGAGGGTTTTAGCCCATTTGACTGTCCTAAACCAGTCCTAATCACTTTCTTACTAGCCCATTGAATCAGCCTTATTAGCCCCATGTTCAGTCCAAATTCAGCCCTATAGGACCCCCATTTGAAAGCCCAAACCAGTCTATAATGGACAGCCAAAGCAGTCCCAAATCAGCCCTCATTTAGCCTATTGGCCCATATTGGCAGCCCATTTGCAGTCCCCATGTTCAGCTATTAGGACCCCACTTGACACATTTAGGCAGCCATTTAGCCCCTTATAATCAGTCCATATCAGGTCCATACTAACCCCCATAGGACAGCCCATGTTGAACCTATATGTTTATATATGTGAGTCTATTTTATGAGTGTGTGAGTTAGTTAGAGAGTGAGTTAGTGAGTTAAGATTAGTGGTTAGATGATTAGTTAGAGTGTCTTGTGGTTAGAGTTAGAAGGTTAGATTGGAATATTAGAAGTTAGATGTATGAGTTTAGATATTATTAGTAAGGTAATAGATGTAGAATCCTATAAGTTAGATAGAGTGGTGTTAGAGACTTGGTATTAGGATACCAAGTAAGGATTTAAGATTAGAGTTAGAGATTAGAGTGGTATCTTGGAATACCAATATAGTATCTTAAGATAAGTGGGTTTACCTTGTTTCAAGATAAGGTATTGTGGTATCTTTAAGATATTGAGGTAAGGTATTGGGGAAAGTCTAAGTTTGGGGTTTGATTGTTAAGATGGGGTTAGATATAGGTTATCTTGGTAGGTAATGTTTAGATAAGTGTAGTTTAGTCTAGTTTTGACGCCAGTTGACCAAGAGTTGACTTTTGACCAAAGTCAACACATTACCTAGAATTGACCCAAAACCAAACAAGACTTGACCAGTTGACTGAAAGTCAGCTGTTAGTCAACATTTGACCAGTTTGACCTAAGGTTGACCCAGAGTTGACCAGGGTTGACTAGTTGACCAAAAGTCAACTGTAAGTCAACCTTTGATCCCGTTTGACCTAGTTTGACTTGGATTGACTCCCAGTGACCTAGTTTGGCTCAGTGACCTAGTATGACTAGTTTATCTTGGTGTGACTTAGTTTGACATAGTTTGACTTAGACTTGCATATCATGACTAGATTAGCTTTTCTTTCATTATTAAACCCTGTTTGGACTCATGGCATCTCATCTATAGGTCTGTGATTACTCTGAGCGTTGTCACCTTATCAACTCAGGACCACAAGCGAGTACATTCATCGATAGTTTTTATTGTCTTGATATCTGCTATATTCGATTCAGTTGTAATGTCTTACTTGATTTCCAGACACGATAGTTCTCGGACTAGTATATGTCGGATCTTGTCATGAGATATTATTCCCAGATTACTCAGTATATTTGTACAAGACTCGACTTATTACTTGTACTTGTATAGACATGGACTTGGGCGTAGGCTGATCACCTGCATTTGAATCCCGTGTCATGACGTGTTACGTCCGGATCCTTTATACTATTTGGAAGATAGGGAGTTATTAGTGGTTGTGTGATCAAAATCCCTACTTGTTCTTTACACTTGTACTTGTTACTTGTTCATAGCTATACCCTCGCCTCACGATGGGTAAAGCCTTACCCTACTTGTTCATGACTTCCATGGTGATCGGCCTTATTCTTCACACTTGTACTTGTCACTTGTTCATAGCCGGTCAGATGGAAAGTCTGATTATATTTTCCTAAGTCGATCACATAACACACTAATAATTCAAGGCACCTTTTATATTTATTTATCATAGGCGGCTAAGTTCTGTTCGGGAGAAGGGTTACAACTCCGGTCCCTGTTTGGTTTAAGGGTTATAACTCGGCTTCCGGATAGTTCCCAAGTCATCATATAATATAATATAATATATAATTATATTGTCGTCCTATTCAGTACTCACATCTTGATATTATATTTCCTGTTGATTTGTCTTGTATTTCATTATACTGTCTCTTATAGAATTTTTAATTCATATAAAACTGCTGTTAGTGTTTGTACTTGCTCATTTTCCTGACAGGATATCGTTGATATATTACAGATGATTCTGAGGCAGATTGCCCGACCTATTATGGGGACGGGTTAGATGGAGTAGACCTGGACCGTGGCTTAATAGATAGCCACTAGATTTTACACACCCAGAGTAGTGTAGCTTAGCTAGGTTTGCCTGGACTGCGATCCAGCTAGTATTTTCAGATTGTAGTATTATATTATTTCTGTGACTCTGTGGTGTGTGTTTTAGTTTGGGCTTATGTGGATCTTGAACTTATTTCCTGCTTTCATCTATCATATTTTCCTTCTATGCTATCTACCTTAGTTTTTATTTTGTGATTGAGACTGTAGGCTATGTCACCCTCCAGTCGGAGTGTATATACTGTACAGGTACCTTTATACTGTTTAGTTGTAGTATTTATAGACGAATTATACAGCTTCTACTGTCGATTCTGTGGCATAGGCTGGACGTAACCACGTACTCGTGCCCCTAATCAGGTGCGGGTCGTGACACAAACTTTCTAACAACTTTGGGTACAATTTCAATAAAGATAATTATTTGTGTTCTTTTTGTAAAATTCCCATTTATTTCCTTCACTCCATAAAAGCAAATCTCCTTTTTTTCTCCTCCAACATCATTTCTCCTATTTGCTTACTAAGCAAAGACTCTGCTCGAGCCTCCCCTTCCTTCATTAATTTTCCTCCAAATTGAAACCCTAACCCTAATTTCTTACGGGATTCACTATAGCGACGACAAGAGTTTTCCCTCCAGCGCTGAGCCGTTCCAGGGACGACCGCCTCAGCCGCGAGCTTCCTCGGCGGCACGAGACTTCTCCGGCAGCGGCGGTGCCGAGTTGTCCCGATGATCGGTGAGCTTCCTCGAGCGGCCGCACATCTCTGTTCTTCCGACGATCGATGACAGTTTTCCTCGACGCTCTCCACCGCAAATTGTGTCGGCAGTCGAGGCGAGTCTCTAGGAAATTCTTTGAAGAAATTCGATCTCCTCTCTCGAGTGATCTACAATTCAATTTGTATACTCAGATCTGGAACGAGACTATTTCGTCGAGTATTTTTTTTCCAATGAACTCCGCTTTCGACGAAGAATCCTCGACGAGAAGCCGACGCCACCAGCTGTGTTTTAGAACTCTAAAATGAGGATCAGCATTGAGTTCTCCTCGTTCTATCCTATTTCTCTTGTGGATCTATTCTTAGGGATAGATTGGATCGATCGGATCGATCGATCAAATTGTGATCGATAGTTTTCTTCTATAGACCTACTATTGGCTCTGAGTTTTCCTTTCTTTTTTCTTGCTGGGACATGCTCGATGTAATGCTGTAGTGGGACTTGGATCACAGCAGGACACGAAGAGCCGTGTTCGACTTCTTGGATCGGTATATTCTTTTGTTTGTTATTCCTCTCTCGGGTATTATATATTACTTCTCTAATTGGTTAAGCCTTGTATAATTCTTGATCGAAAGCAATATTGGACAGGATGGGTCATAGAAATTACATGTAGATGTGTCCGTGTTTGATGTGCAAGGGTTGTACGTGTCCAGATGATTCGTGTGTCCTTATATGTGCGTGTCTGGAGGTGGCATAGCGGAGACTGGAAGGCCAGTTGGTGAATTGGACTATTTGCAGAGAAGGGATTGCCTGTTGAAAACTACTAGTTGAATAATTTCTAAATTGAATTTATTGTGTTTATTCCTATTTTTCTTCGATTTGGTTGTATATTCCTATTTTTCTTCAATTTGGTTGTATATTTATTGGGTCTGCAGGTATCTTGCAGGATTTTTGGTATGTTCTATAGTTGGTTGGGACTGCTTGTGTTGAGCGGGACTTTTGTACTTTTGAACAATCTTCTAAATTTTAGTTTCTTGCTAAACTTTTGGTTGGGTTCAAATGGAGTGGTTGGAGTAATAGCTATTTGAATAATTCTGTGTAAGTGAAATTGAGAGGGGAAACAAGCATTGGGTCTAATAGGCTGGATATATTTAGCCAATAGTAAGCTTAGTTGAGGTGCTGTGAGTTGGACCTACTAAGTGTAATTAGCATACTCTCTTGAGTTTGCAGGAACTATTGGGTTGGGCCGAGTCTAGTTAGGCCTTGATGATAATTTGGACGGTGTTGCTAATAAGGGTGCGGACTGGACTGTTGGGCTAGTTTAGCCATTGAGTATAATTGATAGACTTTAGCTCTGTTGGGCCAAGCTTTGTATGAACATGTTGCTGGGTTTGGCCAAATAGTAGGTTAATAGAAAGAAGGAATAGAGTGAAGTTGGGCTGAAGTTAGCTAATAAACATTGTTATTATTATTATTAAGAATTGTCAATGTTTATGGAAATTTTGTAGTAATATACTAAAATTTTGTATAAGTTATCTAATAGAATCTATGATTAAATGTTGCTAATATTTACACCTTAACTACTATATTATTATTGCCGATATTATTTTCTTATTATGTTTTCTATGTTTTTATTTAAAGCCTCACTAAACAAATATTTTGTATCGAATATTTTGTTATAGCTAGAAAATTTGTTTTTGATATCTAACTAATATTTGCTATAGTACGTCTATTAAGTATTTTGCCAAAACGTATATGTCCAAGTCTTACCTAGAATTAGTATATTTTATATATAATCTCTAAGTGAATATAACCGTTAGTAATATTTAATATGACCAATTAGTTAGTTATAAGGTGTTAGATAGTTGGTTGTTAGCAATATATGACTAGCTAGTTAACAATTTTGAGCTAATTGACATTGTTTAGAACCTAACCAACTTTCACCTAAGTCAGGTGGACATATACAATTTCTCCTTGTTTCTGATCTTCTAGAGCAAGGTAAGTACACCGACTTGAACTCTTTACTTTGTATTTCTGTCTTGCTTCATGTTCTCATATAGGAAATATTATACACACAATCGTTCATTGTTTCAGTGTTCATCCTGTTATTGTTCTTTAATTGTACATTAGGGAGAGGAAATACTATAAATATATGACCAAACCTAAACGATAGTTAGGCATTGTTTAATAGCTTAGGTCTCATATCGTGCACATGGGACTATAAGCCATACCATTATTCATGTACCCTGTACCCTGTGCTACACCCAGCCAGTCACATACTCTGGTAGCTATTTCAAATGTATATTGTACTGATAGTCTAGTTCATTATTCCAATTCGGTACTATAGTTTCATTGTTCCAATTCTTGTACTACAGTTTCATATTCCAATTCTTGTACCATAGTTCATATTGCAGTTCATTTATTCAGCATTTCATTTAATTTGTTTAGTGCTTCTTGTCGGGGTTGTACTTTGCTCTTTTCCTGACAGGATACGTTACAGGTGTACTTGATGATGTTGTACAACTTTTATGGACTAGAGCTTGAGGCTATAGTGAGCAGGATGATAGGATGGACTTAGGATTTGCAGAGATCTAGATTATGTCATTTCCTGGATTTGTTTAGAGATTTTACCTTGTACTGAGATTCCAGAGTTGCATATTTTATTCTTGTTACCGGATTTGTCTCCGGATGATCTTGTTTTAAAAATGACTTAGTAGATTGTGGTGATCTGTTTTGGGACGTTATAGATGCTGTGATGTTTTATATTATCTTGTAACTTGGAGTTTTCCTTAGACTTGTACAGCTTACTGCGTTGCATCTTCTAATATAGGCTGGGCGTGTCCGACTCGTATACGATTATTCGGGAGCGGGTCATGACACCTTGCCAAAATTAAGACCTTGCTGACTATCTAAATCATAGACCATTTTCTAAATGATATTTCTTCGTGAGGAGTGTACTGGTAGAGCTGCATTCTATCGGAATCCGGTTCATGATCGTCAATTAAAGGTTCTTTAGTAACTTTGGCTCGTCCAAAAATGATCGGTTTCTTACCAATAGACCTAGCTGGTACTTCAAAGTAAGATATTCGTATGACAGACATGGAGTACTATTTCGAGAAGAAGTAGATACAGATAATGGTAGCTTTGCATCCATGATAAGTGAACACAAAGAGTGTACAGTTTTTAGACCAATCTCAGGAACACCAAAGTAGTTAAAAGCCGAACCTCTTTTATTAGGTATGTACATAATTTCTTCTTTCAGGAAAACATCCTTAGGAAGTTTGATACATGGAGGTTTATTTAGAACATTTACTCCTACAATGATCGTAGCACGTGTCAGATCGATCACTAGGGGCTCGTCCGATTGTACTGGTTGCTTGTTTCAACGAAGTTCAACCACGAATGGTTCACCTTTCTTGGTCCTTAGGTCGATCACCAGATGTTCCTCCTTCTTTGTCCTCAGATAAATTACAAGATGCTCCTCTTTCTTGATATTTGTTTTATTTTTGCGGACATCAACAACAAACGGTGTACTACCTCCTACATGAACCTCCTGTAGAGTTTTGATAGGCTCCTTCCATACATGACCTTTCAAATATATAGCTAGGGGCTCTTCGATCAGTTCTTTCCATACAGGGCATTTCAAATATATGGCTAGAGGTACTTCAGTAGTTTGATCGGTAGGGGCTTCTTCGAACTTGTCATTAACATCTTCCTTCTTGTCTACCACCCGATTCGATGGTTCATCGTCAGACGGCACCTGATCTAACAGTTTATACACCCTTGCATTAGAGAAGTATACTTCGACCCCTTTAAAAGGATCAACATCTGCGAATTCTGTGTAAACTACCCCTCTTCGTTCATATATTTGAAAACACTGGTGAAGAGTAGAAGGTACAAAAAGATTCTTGATATCTACAGTCATCCTAACAGGATGTTATATGATACATTGGCATCAATAAAATAGCATGTAACTTCAATCAAAGGTCCCCGATCTAACACTTGAGACAGATCTTTCCCAGAGGATGACTTCGTCTGACATTAAAGCTGGTGATAGTAGTGGAGGTTATCACGCCCCGGTCCCGTAGGACCGTTCGTCCTTGCTAAGGCATGATACCGTACGAGCCTAGATTGTGATCATGCAAGGTAGTTTTATAACGGTCGATTACAACAGCTTGCGACGGGGTCGTCGCACAGAAGTCCCAAACAGAAATATTGAATATACAAGGCATCACAAGTATTGACACAAAATCAGAGTCTTTATTGATACTTGAAATCAGATTACTTAGGCGCGTAGCCCAGATTACAATCACTCAAGCTCACTTTTCTCTCATTTTACAAGTCACTCAGCTCTCTGTCATCTCTTAATTAAATTAACGAGCTAGCGGATGCTTCAGATAGGCAATGTCCATACATTATGTCTCATATAATTTTTGACTCCAAGCAGCCATACGCCTCGAAACACCAAGTAACTCCGTGCCTCGACGCATCCAAGAGAGCTTCCGTGCCGACGAGCTTCTACCTAAGCCTGCACATGAAAACTGTGTGGGTATCAGTACTCAACTGTACTGGTGGAGTGAGCTCGTCGCCAACTCATACAAAACCAACACGTTTATTTACTTTGTGGAACATAATCCCTTTATGATTGTCTTTCTATTCTCGTCTTAGGATCAATTTTAGGAGAGATATATTCCTGGCCTATTTGTGTCTCTAGACCATCATCGTGCTATTGCACCGATAACTTCCTTATCCTTGCCTCTAGACCATTTTCGTGCTTGCAACATCAACGTACTGACTCGTGCTGCCTTATGACCCATACTTTGGGACGCTACAACATAATTCGTACAAATATTGAGTTTCCATTTGCATAAGTTAGTCCATATTATTTGATGTCCAACCCCTTGTGTATGCATCAAACATTTTCTATATTAGACATGCCATAGGTGTTTTGTCCCTTGTGCAAAGCACTACAATTGTGAGAATAGGCCATTGCTTAATGATCTGACCCTTGCAGTATCATTTCATTGGTCAAGACCATATTACCTTGTAATAAGCAGTCGAGTCCCATTTGAGTATGCTGCTACATCTTTCCTTTGGTTTACTATCCTGTATTCAACTTGTAGTGGTTAGTCCCTGTCTCATCCAAATTTGTATCACTTCTCTTCACTAAGGTAGTAATATACATTCCTTTTGATGTTCAGTCCAATGGGCTTTATTGATCTGTTACTTTAGGATTTATCTACGTTGTGTGTTCTGCTCATTCCTATTCTGGTACATATGTCCAGATTCTGTATGTTTAGTCAACTTATTAGTGTATCAGGTATGTGGTGCTGTCCTGCATATTTCAAACTTAACCATCTTCCATGTTGTCCTACATTATGTTTCAGATCTCCATTTTAGTATCTGTCTACTGCACACCCAGCACTTAGATCCTAGACATTTAGTTACAGTTAATCCTATATGATCAGCAATCCCATCCTAATATTTAGACTGGATTTTAGTCTAAATCCCTTAGTGTCAATCCATCATATATAACTTGTTCAATTCCCTACATCATTTAACCTTTATTTTCATTTGTCCTAATCTCTGAATACCTAATGTTCAGCTTTTGGAACATCTTGTAATGACCAGTTTTAATATCTCATCTGCACATACCTGCATCTCTAGTGGTCCAGTGACTAATGACTAGTCCTCAAGTGCATGTTCTATTTCTTTTAAGCAACCCTTAAAGTAAACTTTACTGTCCAATCCAGATGTGTGTTAGGACAGGGAGGGGGTACTGCCATTCATAGGTTCTATCATACATTATTATTCTGTCCAGATATCCTTGTCCTTAGCCAACAACCCATTACTTCCCTTCTTATTATTCCTTTTCCCTTCAAGTTTAGTTTATGTCCTGTACACCCGTAGTAGGATACTATTCTGCCCAAGTTGCCCTCATGGTCCAACCAATGTTTGATACCTTGTTCAGTTGGGGCATTTAAGGTAATGTATTATAGGGATACAGTGGTTTGTGTTATATATATATATATATATATATATATATATATATATATATATATAATATATATATATATATATAATGTAAAGAGGACGTTAAAATATATAATATATAATATATATATATATATATAATAATATATATAATATATATATATATATATGTAAAGAGGACGTTAAAAAAATAGGACTTTTGTGGCAGCTGCGGAAGAAACTCTCAGCCTTGCTAAGGGAAACTCTGCCAAGATCTGCATGGAACTTGACCTATCAAAGGATCTCCCCACCCACATCCCAATCTCGCTTGGCAACAAGAGACACACCCAGCAAATTATTTACGATAACATCATATTCTGTAAACACTGTCATATGCGCGGCCGCTCAACCGAGCATTGTTTCCATGTGCACCCAGAACTGAAGAAGAAGGTGACCCGAAAGGCGGCACCTACTCAAAGGCCTACGAATCCCCATCAATTCCCCCTACCTCTGCCCAACTCCTAAATCAGGTTTGAAGCTAACACCGGCAACTCCCATACCCTAGGACAAGCTTCTCAGGGAAGAGCCATCGTTCCATATAATCCCTTAGGCATCAACCTCGCCAACAAATTTGATATACTTGTATTAGAGCCCACAGATGACCTTCAAGGAACTTAAGTACTCACAGAGGCTCACATATCGAAAGAGAAAACGGGAACATCGATGGCACAGAAGGGGAGGCTGGCATTGCTTCCGAGTCCTCACCATCGGAGGCCTCTACGACTTCGAAGGACAAGGAAGCCCCCCCCCTCTTCATTCAATAACGCTACCAACATTCGTACGGAATCCTTAGCCAATATTGGTCAAGAATCAATAGCCAGGATACAACAAGCCGTGGAAGCTGGAATCACTTGTACGAATAGCTACTTTGGACCAGTAGCTGAAATAGCTGGAGAGGTTTACATACATTTGAATGAGGAGCCTGACAATATTCTAATGGTAGTCAGTCAGGCAACAACCACCAAAAAAAATCCACTAAAGGTAGTAACGAAGAGGTCACGACTAGGACTACTAGGTCAGCCGCGAAACTCAACGAACCCTTCCCATCTAGTAACCCCAATGCTTAATGTCCTTTCTTGGAATGTTAGGGGCCTTGCTAATAAACCCACATTGAGAAGATTAATCATTCTCAAGAAAATTCACAAAATTGACATCCTCGTGATTATTGAACCTAAAATTCCCCCAAACGAACTCAAATCCATACAGATGCAGCTCGGCTTCACCTCTGCCATTACCGGCTGTCATGACATTTGGATTCTATTTACTACCGACATGAAACTCGACATCATTCACGACTCGAAACAAGCCCTCTCGTGTTGGCTAGAACATACCATGCTCTAGTCCCGCTCCATCTTGTCTGCCGTTTACGGCAGTCATGACATCCCAGATCGCAGGCAACTGTGGAAAGACCTGTTGAACACCCATCTTAACCACAATAATCTCCCATGGCTTGTGTTGGCGACTTCAATGCTATTACTTGTAGGGCAGAGAAGTCAGGAGGTTTTCCTCACCCCCGTCGGCCATTCACGACTTCACCAGCTTCATTTTTAGCGCTCACCTGTCTCTCCTCTAGTTCAATAGCTGCGCCTTCACCTGGTACAACCTGCAAGGGCGCTCGAAGGTAATACTCTCGCCTTGACAGAGCCCTCATCAACTCGAAGTAGTCGAATTTAGATATAATTTCCAATCTTCTGCACCTCAACACTACCGAGTCGGATCACTCTCCCCTCCTTATTGAAATTAGCAGCAAATCTTACCAGTTCAAGAAAAGCTTCCGCTTCCTCGACTTCTGGACCCCATCCCCAGTTCAAGAACATCGTCGCCTCTGCTTGGAGCAACATTGACACTCTTGAACCCCTTGTCTGTGTTGCGAACAAACTCAAAGATACCAAGAAAGCTCTCACGGCTTGGAGAATGGATTTTTTTGGGGACATTCCAGGTTGTCCGTACAGCGGAGGATGACGTCACCCGTACTGAAGCTCTCTTCGCTACTGACAGATCTTTTGCCAACCGCACCTCCCTGAATCTTACCAAAGCACTACTGAAATTTCGCTTGAAAGTTGAGAATGAATTCTGGAAACAGAAAGCTAGACTGTCCTGGGACAGTGAGAGAGACAAAAATACTAGCTATTTCCACTCATGTGCCAATGGGCACAGAAAGCAGCTCAACCTTCACCATATCGCAGATGAGAATGGGCACATTATCAAAGATCAACGGGGTATCCAATTGGCGGCAGCTAATTTCTTCTCCCAGTTGTTCATCAAAGTAGTCATTACTAAGGACGATGAATTCCTTGCTGTGATCCCCCACCTGATTGAAGATAGAGACAACACTCAGCTGGCTCGCTCCTTTCTTCTGAACTGGAGGTTAAAGATGTATTCGGGCTCTAGACGCACAGTGCCACTGGACCGAACAAATTTACTAGTGTTTTCTTCAAATCATGCTGGGACATCATCAAGTCGGATGTCCACGAGACGGTCATCGCATTTTTCAAGGAGCGAGGTATCCTAGATCAATTTCTTGTGCTAACCTGATTCTTATCCCCAAACAGGAGAACCCGGAGACCTTCAAAGACTTTCGTCCTATTAGCTTGTGCACCTTCACCAACAAAATCGTATCCAAGATTATTGCCAATCGAATGACCGAGATCCTCCCCAAAATTATTTTTAAAGAGCAGAGTGGATTTGTTCGTGGCTGGAACATCTTAGATAACATTCTGATGGCCCAGGAAATGATCACATTTATAAAATTTCCAGCTAGGGGTGGGAACATTGCTATCAAACTTGTCATGGAGAAGGCGTATGAGAGACTGGACTGGTAATTCATGATTTGGACTTTCAGGGTATTCAGATTTTCGGAAACCTGGACCAACATTGTATGGAGATCGATCAGTAATTCGTGGTTCTCTACGGCTATTAATGGGTAAGCCGATGACTTTTTCAAATCTAGTTGCGGTGTCAGACAAGGAGACCCTCTATCCTCTACCATATTCATCATCGCCGCGGAAGCGCTGAGCAAAAATCTGAACAAAATAGTGGGCTCTCTAAATTTTTAGCATTTTTACACCTCTAGCGGGTGCTCGATCATCACCCACTTAACATATGCTGACGATATCCTCATTTTCTCCTCTAGAGATGTCAGGTCGGTAGAGGTGGTTCACAACACGCTATAGAGGTACGCCAATTGCTCTGACCAGTGCGTCAACTCCAGCAAGAGTATCATCTACGCACACCATAACACCAACAGAGACCACTCCTCCACCCTTACCAACATTACTTTCTTCTCTGTTGCGTATCCACCTTTCTGCTACTTAGGATGCCCATTAGTGTACGGCAGGTCTAACGCGAGCATCTTCAAAGGGATGGTGGGCAAAATCAAGAAAAAATTGAGGGGTGGCACAATGCTACATTATCACCAGGAGGGAAGATGATTCTGATACGTCACGTGTTATCCTCCATCCCAGTATACATTTTAGCTGCCTGCTCCCCCCAAAGAAGGTTATCACATCTATTAAAAATCTCTTCACCAACTTCTTCTGGGGTCACTGCGACGGCAAAGACAAGTATGACTGGGTGAGCTGGGACTCCATTGCCAGACCCACCGGTGAGGGAGGCCTGGGATTTAGCAGGCTGTCGTATGTCGTTGATGCTTGTTCGATGAAGCTACGGTAGAATCTCCGAGTGAGCCGAAACCTCTGGGCGCAGTTCATGAAGGACAGATACTTCAAGCACATTCATTCATCCACAACTAATTTCAACTACAGATCCTCAACGTTATGGCGATGCAACATACATGGTCGGAATCTCGCTGAGTCCCTGATCCGTCTTCGGCTACGATCGGGCGAATCATCTTCGAATGTTGGAGAGGAGGCCGTGGCTAAGCTCCTCGACGGTGGAATGAAGATCACAACGGATCCTGACACTCTGTATTGGTCTATCTCAGCCAACGGATCCTTCCCGGTTCCATCGACCAGAAGTGTAGTTCGCCGCAACGGGGTGCCTTCCTCCATCATTGTGCCTTTTTGGAATCTTGTATTCCTAAAAAGTACTGTCTGATGTGGAGAGCGCTTCGCAAAAAGCTTCCCACTGATGATGCTACCACCATCTGCTTCAGTATTGCATCGGCGTGCCATTGCTGTTCGGAGAGACAGCCTGAAACGGCTGATCACATTTTATACTCAAAAGATCTGTCTGCAAGGGTATGGACCGCCCTCTCTCTTCGTTGCAGTCAGGATCTGGATGGTGGGAGCTTCAACGATCTTCTGGTCACTTGGAGCAGCATCTTCACGGCCACTAGATCGTTGCAGCCGCCATCATGTGGGTCATCTAGAAGAACTGTAACAAATTCAGATATGAGGGTCGCCAATTCTGCTCCAACCAACTTATTAGGGAGGTTCTTCGACAGATATAGAAAGTCAACAGCTACTGCACACACGGTCAAGAAGACTTCTAGAAGTCCTTGCTTTACTGACCGTGACCGAGGTCTAGGAGGATGCTTTATGCTTTATTTCTTGTCTTTTCTTTTGTCTATCTTTTGCGCTTACTTGTAAAGGCTTCGGCATTTTGTGCCTTCATTTGAATAAAAAGCGGTGGGGTTTTAAAAAAAAAATAAAAATAAATAAATTATATATATATATATTTTTATATATATATATATATATATTATATATATATATATATATAAATATATATATATAATATATATATATATATATTTTTTTATATATAAATATATATTATATATATATATATATTATTATATATATATATATATATGTCGGGGTCAATTAGACATGCTCATATGTGTACATACATACTATAGGGACTGAGATGAGGGTAGTAATAAAGGGTTTGGGTTAGTATCCTTGTATACTATGGGCTATGGTATGTATATAGGTTGTTGAACCTAGGATTAGAATGAGGTATTAATGCTACTTTAGCCTAGCACTAGGATAGACTATAATGGTCTATTAACCCAAAACTCTAGATATTGACCAATGTTTGACCAAATGAGACCAAGTTGACCAATTAGCTAGAGTCAACCTAGTATGACCAAATTGGACTTCATTGACCTAGATATGGCCTAGCAGCATGCATATAACACTATTGTTTAATCTAGAACACTCTGTAACCTGTAATTCTCATAAGGTTTTTGTGACTCGAGTTCGGATACCAATACACAGTTGTTGCTTGAGATATCAGCGAGTACATGCTCTGTTAGTTTTCATTCATGATAGTATATATATTGCCTGCTCTAGACTACTCTACTTGATGCTGACATATTGTTAACACGGACTAATACTATATGGATCGTGTCATAGATGTTATCCCCTTAACGGTGCATCGGGTATTTCGTGTTCATGTACTTCATCATGTACATCTTGTATTCCTTATATTCGTATTATTCATGTACACTCATGTGCTCATGTACGTTCATATGCTCTTATGTACGCTCATGTGCTCTCATGTACTCCCATGTTCTCACATGTACTTCATATATAAACTAACAATCATGTACGTAACGTAATTTGATCGGATCCTTGTGAATTGATTGGGTAGGGGAAGTAGAAGTGGTTATGTGATTAAATTCCTCTAGTGTAATCATGTACATATCGATTATGCCTTCACGTATAATCAAGTTACCGTAGATAATAATGCAACCTAAATCGGTCACATAACCATCTTGTGCCCTGAAATACTTATATTCTTTACAGTTTATAGATTCGCTATCTTATTCATGTACTCAGTTCTCTTGTCTATATTTCCTATATTCCTGTACTTTCATTACAGCACATCATGTATTATATTCTATTGCTAGTTCTATATTTCCTACAATGTATTAGAACTGTTGATAAATTTTACAGAGAACTTCGAGGATCTAGCTAGCCTGGAGAAGACACCAGTAGTGCTTGAAATAGATAGCTAGGATGTCGTCTGGTTTTGTTTTCAGTTGTCTTTCATGAGTTGTATATAAATATTACTTCTACCTTGGGATGTGATGATAACACTTAAACTTATTTCATTCCTGGATTGTATCTTACTTCGATATTTCTATCTATGCTATTTCGTGCTGATATCCATCTTTAGTACATTGTGATTGAGTTGTATCTTCTGAGATTGTCCTTCGATTGGATAGTATATTCTGGATAGGTACACTATATTGTGTTAGCTATTATTGAGACCTAGGACAACGTTCTACTACCGACACTGTGGCATAAGCTGGACGTACACACGGTCTCGTGCCTTTACACTTGGTGCGTGTTATGACACGTTTTTAGTGGTGGCCCATGCAGGTCAAGATCGCATTGATGCGATGTCATGGTAGCGCAACAACTTAGTTGTTCTACTGCGAGCCTGTGATAGAATATAGGAAATAGGGTATTAGAACAAGAGTATACTCTAGTATAGTTAGAATTTCTTGAGAGATTCCTGGAACACCTTGAGAATCCTATTTTGAACTCTAATTCGAAATCCCTCCCTCTTGTTTCTGTTCACCCTTGCTCCTTGTTATTAAATTTGATTTTGATGGTTCATTGTTGATTTTTATATCGAGATAAATTTTATGGCCTGAGTTGCGTTATCTTCTGATAACATATGTTTACGAGGACAACAAGAAGGGTAAAATGTCTACTTGGTTATAGAGCCTGGAGTTTATTATAGTCATATAGTCGGCGTGGCGTCTGGACCAATGAAATGATACAGTAAGGGACAAATCATTAAGCAATGGCCTATGCTCACAATTATAGTAGTTTGCACAAGCGACAGAACACCTATGGCATGTCCAAATAGAAAATGTATGATGCATACACAAGGGGTTAGACATCAAATAATGTGGACTAACTTATGCAAATGGGAACTCAATATTTTAAAGACAATGCAGTGAATAACATGAAGGTGGACAGGACAGTACAAAGTAGAATGAACCATATGATGAAGGGGGTTAACTAAACCAAAGTGATATGAATTAGTAAAAGAGACAAAATTGCTAGGCTCAGATGAAAGAACATTCATATATCTGATACTCAAGGCCAATCTATATGCAGGTCATTACATGTATATTTGATACTCTATGCTAAACTATATGCAGGACATTTAATTGTTACAGCAAGAAGAAAGGGTCTGAACCAAGAGTACTTAAGATTGAACAAGATATGCAGTGGACATAACATCTAACGAGATTTAATGTGTCTAAACTAAGTTCAGTATCTGAACATACTCTTAAAAGCAGATAACATGAGGGATATAGTGAACAAGGATGTGGTGATGCTTTCGAACATGTGATTTAACCAAAGAAATGCATGGAATGAACTATAAGTGAAAGTGGAGTAATAATGTGCAATGGAGGCTGAACCATATATGGACAGTCGAAGGGTGAGGACAAAACAAGTAATGGATGAGATAGGTCAAGAACTCATCAAATAGCCTTCAAGACTGTGACCCAAAGTACATGGCATACAATCCAAAGTCTGAACATTGCATGGTCTGTACCACCAAGCAGTGAATGGACAGGACATAAACCCCCAAACCTGGACTGAATAGAGATTTCAGAACAAAAGATGGGAGGGATCAAATGTAGTAGAATGAACAATAACAAATGGATACACCTAGGCAAGACATTCAATCCATGGTCTGAACCAATGGACTCGACTAGGCAGGACAGTGTTCAATACTGAACTATAGGAAAGATTACTTGGGTAAATCAAATAGGCAGATGAACTTGAATGCAGACAATTTCCTGATGCTAGGAACAGGACATAATATAGCAGGGAACAGAACATAGATATCTATATACAGAATTTAAGGTGGACAGATAGGTGGAATTACATTTATGACAACCCATGGCAATACACTAGGATATTATGGATGCAGTAAATTCGAACACCAAACATGAGGATTACAAACTAAACATGAAATGGCCAAGTAGGGCAGAACAATGAGACTAATCATGAAACACAATATGGGTTGAATAATTAATAGGACAGGGAATTAATTTGTAGTGTAATGTTTGAACATGATAGGGTAGCTATCTACTGAACCTAGTATATAAGTATTGAACATCAAAACAGTAAGGAACAGAACAACACTTCCTATAGCACCATTATCCCATGCCCGAGCCCAATTGACATTCAACACATCCTAAAAGACTACACAGGATATTGAACCCCCCCACTAGGACAGAACAAGAGAACAATAAACAATATCAAACTATAGTCCCAACCAATCATCCCATATCCACATTAACCTACCAAACCAAACCAAATCACAAGTTGACACCCTACATCACTAACACAATACATTGCCACTATAAAGCCTAAATTAAACACTTAAATGCTCTATGAGTCATTTTATCAAACACTTGATGTACGTATACGATACGGTGCGATACGCCCGTTATACGCACCTCAAATGGATCCAAAGATGACACAAGGCATTGCTAATGACAAGAGGGATCCTAAATGAATGTATATACACTAATGAATGGAATTTAGAGGGTTTAGAGGACTCTTACCACTTGAGAGATGGATTCTCAAGGAACAAAACAAGATCTAATCTCCACCAAGCTCCAATCGCCAAATTACTCTAATAAGCTCCCAACTAGTCAATAGAGGCTTCCTCTTTCCAAGGAAAGAGTTTTCAATTGATTTCAGGAATTTGGATGAGAAATGGATGTAGGAGCAATTTGAGGAAAACATCTAAAAGTGGGGCTTAAAATGAAATGGGAGGAGGAAGAAGATGAAGTGGTGATATAAATAGCAAGGGAAGGCTATATGGGCTGGCCACATTAGGGTTAGGTTAGGGTTTGGTTCAAGGGGCAAGGCGAAAGTGTCCTCTCTAAGTTGTCATGACAAAGTTTAGAGGAAGGGCCTCCTATTTACTTAATGGTTTAATCAAATTTCTAAACGATCTTCCTAGTTAGATTATAGGCTTAACTAACTAATGAAAATAAGTTTTATGATTGCCTAATCTCATTAACTAGTCTTCTATGGTCATGGCTAATATCTAAACAATGTTGTTCTATAGTTTACCAAATTATATCACTAACACAATTTAATCAATTAAATAATAATTAAAATAATTAATTTCACAAAAAGTCAAAAATACCCTCATTTTAGAAAAGTGGTAGTTACAATCCTACCCCCTTAGGAAAATTTCGTCCTCGAAATTTAAGTTGGTCGTGTTCTTCTTAAGGTCTGACCCCCAACAATCATGGTCCAAGAAACCTTATCTATTATACAATCCTATTGAATGAAACAAACATACATGGTTATGGTATTTTTGGTTATGACACGCAATATCAATTTGGGGCCTCATCTAACTATATTGACCACACTATAGAACAAGACAATTCATAAGGTGCCAAGAAAGCACAAATAATGGTGGGACGCAACATCAACTCATCTTAAAAGACATACTAAAGTCTAGATTAATTACTCACCTCCAGCTGAGTCTAGTGGCTGGGCCCCCTCATGAGGTGGGGCTTTGACTAGGACAGGTACAGTGGGACAGTCTCGTATCATGTGTGCAGTTGACCAACAAAATAGACACAACTTTTTCCTTCTCATACAGTCGGACCACACGTCCATGCTTCTTACAGTAAGCACAGATAGGCACTCACTCAACTGGCCACTGCTGAACAGGAATCCAAACTAGAAAAGGATGGCATAGAAAGTCTAGGTACTCCTGAGACTCTGGGTAGATACTGCTCCTTACTCTCTTAGAACTAGGCTCTCCTCCTTGTGAATTCACTAGGTCCCACAGCTATTGGATCCTCTGGCCCTGCTACCTTAGGATCTCGGTCTGAACTCTCTGTGTCTCTAACACATCCCAGAGAAGTCCAAATATCTGAGCTCCATCAGGGAGCAAACCTCCTGAGAATATGGTATGGGGTACAACTCCAGGAAGCAGAGAGAAGGTCGTGGAAGACTCTCTGTCTAAGACGAAACTACAACCCTCTCCTGAATGGCAGGAAATGGAGAAAAACTCTCTAGTGAGGCTGCTAGTATCTCCTCAATGGTAGGAGGTACAACTACCCCTGGTCAGCCGAGGGGCCACTACCATGCATAATAGGAGGAGAAAGCATGCTCTCAGTCATATCTGGAACTGCTACTTCTCTCAGACGACGGCTCTAGTCATGGGTGTCATATTGGAAGATAGGTAGAAAATAAGAAATTATCAAGGGCTGTAAGGCAGATTATCATCTACATATTATAAAAACTGGTAATTATATAATAGAAGAATTATCTACAATGGGTTGATGTTCCAATACCAATGCTAAACTATCAACTCAAGGACACAGACCCATTGCAAGCCACCAAACCGTCACACTATGAAAGAACTATAAATGAAATGAAGCTCTGCAAAGAACTGGACTGAAAATAACTGAAAGTATTCCTACTCCTAAGTTAATTGATGATGGAAAACAGAATCTATAATAACAAAATGAAATGGTAGAGATTATACTTTAAGAATCCTTTTTATGATACAATCTGATAATCAAACACGTCTATCCAAAATCATGATACTCAGAATCCTCGCCATGCCAGTAAGCAAAGCTTACAATAAGCGATAGATTCTATAACTGGGGTATGTACCTCTATAATCATGTCATCTAGAATCCTTGCTATGCCTACTAGTATCTGCGAGTAATTCTAAATTCCATAACTAAGATATATACATCCGAAATCAAGTCTATTACATTGTAATAAGCAGTCGAGTCCCATTTAAGTATGCTGCTACATCTTCCCTTCGGTTTACTATCCTGCATTCACCTTGTAGTTTTTAGTCCCTGTCTCATCGATGGATTAGTATCACTTCTCTTCACTAAGGTAGTAGTCTACATTCCTTTTGATGTTCAGTACAATTGGGCTTTATTGAACTGTTACTTTTGGATTTATCCATATTGGGTGTTATGCTCATTCCTATTCTAGTACATATGTCCCATTCTGTATGCTCAGTCAACTTATTGGAGTATTAGGTATATGGTGTTGTCCTACAAATTCACAAATTTCAGACTTACACCTTCCATGCTGTCATACATTATGTTCCAAATGTCCATTATTATCTGCCTACTGCACACCCAGCACTCAGATCTTAGACATTTAGTTACAGTTAATCCTATATGATCAGTAATCCCATCCTAATGTTTAGACATGATTGTAGTCTAAATCCCTTAGTGTCAATCTATCTTATATAACTTAGTCAATTCCCTACATCATTAAACCTCCATTTTTTATTTGTCCTAATCTCTGAATACCTAATGTTCAGCTTTTAGAACATCTTATAATGACCAGTTTCAACATCTCATCTGCATAGACCTGCATCTCTAGTGGTCCTGTGACTAATGACTACTCCTCAAGTGCATGTTCTATATCTTTTAAATCCACCCTTAAATGGAACTTTACTGTCCAATCCAGATGTGTGTTAGGACAAGGGTACTGCCAGTCATGGGTTCTATCGTACATTATTGTTCTGTCCATATATCCTTGTCCTTAGCCAATAGCCCATTACTTCCCATATTATTATTATTCCTTTTCCCTTCAATTTTAGTTTATGTCCTGCACACCCTTAGTAGGATACCGTTTTGCCCATGTTGTTCTCATGGTCCAACCAATGTTTGATACCTTATTCAGTTGGGGCATTTAAAGTAATATATTTAGGGATAAAATGGTTTGTGAATATAGATATAGATATATATATATATATATAATATAATATATATATATATATATATATATAATATATATATATATATATATACGCAGGGGTCAGTTAGACATGCTCATATGTGTATATACAATAATATTGGGATTGAGATGGTGGTAGTAATAAAGGGTTTGGGTTAGTATCCTTGTATTATGGGCTATGGTATGTATAAGGTTGTTGAACCTAGGATTAGAATGAGGTCTTAATGCTACTTTAGCCTAGCACTAGGATAGACTATAATGGTCTATTAACCCAAAACTTAGATATTGACCAATGTTTGACCAAGTGAGACCAAGTAGACTAAATGTTTACCAAGTAGCTAGTGTCGACCTAGTATGACCAAATTGGACTTCACTGACCTAGATATGGCCTAGTAGCATGCATATAATCCTATTATTTAATCAAGAACACTCTGTAACCTGTAATTCTCATACTAGGTTTCTTGACTCAAGTTCGGATACCAATACAGTTTTGCTGAGGATATCAGGCGAGTATATTCTCTGTTAGTTTTATTCATGATATTTATATTGCCTGCTCTAGACTACTCTACTTGTTGACACATTGTTAACACAGACCAGTACTATATGGATCTTGTCATGAGATGTTATTCCTTTAACGGGTGCATCACATATTTTATGTCCATGTACTTATCATGTACATCTTGTACTCCTTGTGTTCGTATTATTCATGTACACTTATGTGCTCTCATGTACATTCATGTGCTCTCATGTACTTCATGTGCTCTCATGTACTCCTATGTTCTCACATGTACTTCATAATAAACTAACAATAATGTACGTCATGTAACTTGATCGGATAGGGGGAGTAGAAGTGTTATATGATTAAATCCCTCTAGTGTAATCATGTACATGTCGACTATACCTTTACGTATAATCGAGTTACCATAGAATAATCATGTACAACCTAAACCGATCACATAACCATCATGTTCTCTGAAACTTATATTATTTACAGTTCATCGATTCTCTATCTTATTCATGTACTCAGTTTTCTTGTCTATATTTTCTTTATTCCTATACTTTTGTTACCGCATGTCATGTATTAATTCTATTGCTAGTTCTATATTTCCAACAATGCATTGGAACTGCTTTCAGAGTTATGTATTCGCTCCAATCCAGACTGGATATGTTGATAAATTTTATAGAGAACTTGGAGGATCCAGCTAGCCAGAGGAGACACCAGTAGTGCTTGAAAAGATTGCTATGATGTCGCCTGGTTTTATTTTCAGTTGTCTTTCATGAGTTGTATAAATATTACTTCTACTTGGGATGTGATGATTACACTTAAACTTATTTCATTCCTGGATTGTATCTTACTTCGATATTTCAATCTATCATATTTGCTGCTGATATCCATCTTTATTATATTGTGATTGAGTTGTATCTTCTGATTGTCCTCCGATTGGAGAGTATATTCTGGATAGGTACACTATATTGTGTTAGCTATTGTTGAAACCTAGGACATCGTTCTATCGCCAACTGCGGTAGGCTTGACGTACCTACGGTCTTGTGCCTTACACTGGGTGTGGGTCGTGACATATATTGATACTTGCAATGGTCGACTGGTTTTCCACTTTCATCAAGGTCAAGTCGAGTTGATGTAGCCATTAGCGTGCCGATAGACTTTGCATTGTCGAAGTCAAACTTCTTTAGTAAGTCCTTCGTATGCTTGGCTTGATTGATGAAGTTTTCCTACAAGTGTTATTTCATATGAAGTCCTATGAAGTAGTTGAGCTCTCCTATCGTACTCATCTCAAACTCATTCATACACTTAGAAAAATCTTGACAGAGTTTTTTGTTAGTTGAACCAAATATTATGTCATCAACATATATTTGCACAAGTAAAGTACTATTATCTGAAGTTTTGATAAACAAAGTTGTATCAATCCGTCCATTTGAAAAAACTATTTTTGAGTAGGAAAGTACTTAGGCGTTCATACCAAGCACGAGGTACTTGTTTGACTCCATAAAGTGTCTTTCTTAACTTGAAAATGTGATCATGTTTTTGAAAATCCTCAAAACCAGGGATTGTTTCACAAAAACCTCTTCTTTTATAAACCCAATGTACTGTTAACATCCATTTGAAAAAGTTTAAAATTATAAAACATGTAAATGCACAATACATGTGAATAGATTCTAGTCTAGCAATAGGAGCATAAGTCTCGTCATAATCAATTTCTTATTCTTGATTATAATCTTGTACTACCAGATGTGCTTTTTGTATCGAACATATCCATCATTAATTTATTTTACAACACCCATTTTGTACCAATTATCGATTGACCAATAGGTTTAGGAACAAGTTCCAAAATTTGGTTTCTCTCAAATTGATTAAGTTCCTCCTGCATGGCATTAATCCAAAATTCATCAAGAAAAGTATCTACTACTGATATAGGTTTTACTTGAGAAATAAAAGCTACATTAGCTGCTAGGTCTCTAGTAGAAGAACACGTACCTACTCCCTTGGATACATCACCTATCAAGTGTATCTGGATAGTCTTGCATGAATTTTATCTTCTTAGGCAAACTCTCTAGCTAGTTCTTATCGGTAGCAATATCTTCAGGTACTTTGATTTGGTTTTATACGTCTTCGTCATCACTATCGCTAGATTTTTGACTATTGATCTCATTATAGAAAACATTAATAGATTTTTCAACGATCAAAGATCTCTCATTGAAAATCCTGTATCTCTTACTCTTGGCAGCATAACCGAGGAATATCCCTTCGTCTGCCTTCGAGTCGAACTTACCTAAATTATCCTTAGTGTTCGGGAAAAAGCAGCGACATCCAAAAACTTTAAAATAAGAAATATTAGGAATATTTCCAAACCACAATTCATAAGAATTTTCTTCGATATAGGTTGAATTAGTACCCTATTCAAAATATGACATGTTGTACTTACAGCTTATGCCTAAAATATTTCAGAAGATTGTGCTGGTTAAGCACGACTCTAGCCATATCGCTTAGAATTCTATTCTTCTGCTCCACATCACCATTCTGTTGAGCAGTTTTAGGACAAAAATTTATGGTAATATCCATTATCATCACAAAACTCGTAATGTCACTTCTGAGCTACGATATTGTACTCATGATGGATTGGTTGAGTATGCACTTTGCTAGCAGAGATTGTACAGGAAGTAGAGTTTTGTTGTTGACCCAAACTGGATCACAGTCAACCAAATATTGACAAATTGACAATATGATACCTGTTATAATTTAATATGACACATCAAGACAGAACTCAGTGCAAGACGGATGTTCTATCTCATGCAGCGTACTCATTTTTGGAGTCTGTACTATTTTACATTTATTGAGTCTAGTAAAATGTAAACTGAGTAGCATTGGGTATTCTTGGCTTAACCTTATCTCCAAACAAACCAAAGCTCCACCAAAGCCAAACTTAGCCCGCATAGGCCCATTAAACTTTCTGTCAGCATGGAGACAAACTTCGAGCCGAACTCTGCCTCCACACAGAGTTTGGGCCGAACTCTGTCTCCTGAATTTTAGGACCCTAATGTTTAGGGTTTGCTGTATCCTAGTTGTCCAACGGCCAAAAATTTGAATTCTTGACACAGAATTCTGGCCGAATTCTGCCTATCCCAACTAGTATAAATTGGCCTTGAATTCTCTCATTTTCATTCATCCAATTATCTCTTCCTCTTTTCTATAAGCCTCATACAAGCTTTAACCTTCCATCTACTAGCCACAAGCTTTAAGCCTAAAAGTGCTCAGTGCTATTCAGTTAGTATGTGCAAGAGTCAAGAAAGTCGCTTGGAAAATTTTAAGCATCGCCACAGCGATCTTTGTAAGAAGTTGACGTGCTCTTCTGAAGAAAATATACGGGGTGTAACTACTATTTCATAAATAGTGTATTTAATCCTGAGCTAGAGTTCTCAGTCCTGGACTAGTCCTCCATAGGGAAACCAGGTTAAAATGACTGTCTTTGCGTATGCTCTCTTGATCTTTTCATTTCCGCATTTACTACTCTGATTATTTACTGTTGGTGAAAAGAGTTAATTTTTATTGGTCATTATTGTTATAAACTCTATTCACCCTCCTCTAGAGTTGTCTATCTGTTCTTCAATTGGTATCAGAGCTCTGTTCTCTTAACAAGGACTAACCCTAGAGCTGATCCATGGCAACCACACAACCTATGTTTTCCAACCATGGTGAGGGACAGTCCACTGATAGGCCACCCCTATTTGATGGAACTAACTACACCTATTGGAAAACTAGGATGAGTTTCTATCTCAAGTCTCTAACTAGGATGAGTTTCTATCTCAAGTCTCTAGACTTTGACCTGTAGACCATTGTCACTGATGGTTACAAAAGCCCACCAAAAGTTGTCGAAGGAGATCTCATCGAAAAATCCAACGACAAGTATTCTGACGAAAAAAAGAAACATGCAAGTCTAGATGCTAGAGCTATTAATGCTTTTTTTGTGCAATAGACATGAATAATTTAACAGGTTCTCGATATGCACCACCTAGCACGAAGTATGGAAGCTTCTGGAAGTGACGCATGAAGGAACCACTCAAGTCAAGGAATCTAAGATCAGTCATCTAACTCAAGAATACAAGGCATTCAAGATGAAGCCAAATGAGACGATCTTCCAACTATTCTTAAGGTTCCTTGATGTCATCAATCCTCTGTCATCTCTTGGCAAATAATACTCCAACCATGAGAAGATTCGCAAGTTACTTAGGGGGCTACCAAGATCTGGAACCCTAAGGTAACAGCAATTATAGAAGGCAATGATCGCACCAAAATGTCTATGAAACTTTGATGAAAGTTGATGACCTACGAGCTCGACCTCAAAGACTTCAATGAACCGGCTCCAAAAGAAAAAGTGGTTGCCCTAAAAGCTCATCGTCGAAGGACTGATCCTGAAGAGACTAACGACGACAATTCAGAAGGTGATGATCAAGCTCTTCTAGTCCCCAACTTTAAGAAGTTCCTCATTTCAATCAAAGGAAGAAGGAACAACAAGAAGACGACGAGAAAGAACCAACTTACTATGGCTGCAAAAAGACTGGACACGTTCGAAAGGACTGTCCCTTCGCAAAGAAAGGTAACAGATATAAGAAGCCCTACAAGAAGCCTTCTTCGCAAAAGTACGCCAACACTAGTATTTGGCACGAAAGCGAAGCCTGTGATTCTGAAGAAGAAGACGACTCTCCTCGAGACACTGCTAATGTCTGTGTAATGGCAACATCTGAGAAGGTAACTAGTGAAACTCTTGATGACTTTACATTTAATGAACTTGGCGATGCCTTTAATGACTTACTAAATGATCACAAGAAAGTCATTAGTAAATATAAGCATGCCAAGGAGAAAATCAATGGCTATGAAATAGAGATTCAAAATCTTTCTTCTTTACTTGATAATATTAGAGACACTCCACCCACGGAAGTCACTGATGAGGTGTCCAAGCTTAAATTAAGTTACATGATGCCGAAACACTTATTGAGATGCAAACACGTGAGATCTCAGCACTCAACAAAGAGCTTACTGAAGAAAAAACAACACAAGATCTCTATTGCTAAGATTGATGGTCATAATGCTAAGTGCAATAACTGAATGCTGTCTCTAAGAAATTAGAGATCAGATTGGAAAAACAGGTTGCTCAACATCAAACCAATCACTCAGTCACAAACACACAAAAAACACCAGACCACTCATAATAGTAAAATACGTCACCCACATGCAGCACGTAACCATGCTTATAGTACACGTACTCCCATGCAGCATGTAAACCACATGCACGTAGATATCACTCTCAATCTACTAATAACTATTATCCTGCTACTACACATAGACATAACTACTATCTTGCTGCTACACATAGTTACTATCCTGCTATTTTACATAACTATTACCATACTGCATATATACATCACTATTAACCTGCTCCTAACACAAATAGGCATGCTACTTGCACATACTGTGGATTACATGGTCATCTCACCACAGTGTAGAATTAGGAAATTAGTTGACATTAATCTACATGCAAGGGTACCGAAGACTAATATTTCAGGACCCACAAGAACTTGGGTACCAAAGGTCACATCTACTCGTGATGTAGGTGGACCTTCCTTCCTCAACTAAAAGCAAGTAGATTCTCGATAGTGGATGCTCGCGACATATGACGGGAGACGTAAATCTTTTCCATCACTATCGATGAAGAGGGAAGGATATGTATCATTCGGTAACAATTTAAAGGCTACATCATAGGTAATGGTACTATTAGTTATCCTCCTTCTCCTGTAATAAAGGATGTCTTCCTAGTGACCGAGTTAAAGCATAACCTGCTCAGCATAAGTCATCTTGCTGATCAGGGATATGATATTAACATTGGAAAGAATAAATGCTACATTTATGATAGGTCAACGGGAGACATTCTTTTGAAGGGATAAGAGAAGATAACATTTATATTTTCTTTTATTAGAAATACTAACAGTACAGGAAGATGCCTCAACGCCCACAAGAATGAAAGACTTTTGTGGCACCAGCGTCTTGGTCATGCCAATATGGATACTATATCTAGGTTATCGACAAAGAAGCTAATAAGAGGTCTGCCCGACATCACATTCAAGAAGGACATGGTATGTGCCGAGTGTGAACTGAATAAGGCAACCAAATCTTCATTTAAATCTATAAATGCTGTAAGTACTACTAGACCCTTACAATTACTGCACATGGACTTATTTGGTCCCAGTAGAGTAGCCAGTCTTGGTGGAAAACTCTATGCATTTGTTATTGTAGATGATTTTTCAAGATATACTTGGGTTTTCTTTCTTACAAACAAAAGTGATATTATTTTAGTTTTCAAAATCTTTGCCAAAAAGGTCCAAAATAAAAAGGGCTACATGATTACTCGAATCTGAAGTGTTCATGGAGGCGAATTTAAAAATTCTGATTTTGAAAAGTTTTGCGAAACAAATGTTTTGATCATAAGTTTTTTTGTCCTAGAACTCCTCAACAAAATGGTGTTGTGGAGCGGAAGAATAGGACTCTTGGCGATATAGCTAGAGTCATGTTGAATAAATTTTCACTTCCGAAATATTTTTGGGCATAAGCTGTCAGTACAGCGTGCCATATTTTAAATAGGGTGCTTATTCGACCTATTTCGAAGAAAACACCTACGATTTGGTTTGATAGGACTCCAAATGTCTCTTATTTTAGAGTGTTCGATTGTCGCTGTTTTATCCTAAATACCAAAGACAACTTAGGCAAGTTTAATGCCAAAGCTGACGATGTATTTTTCTTGTCTATGCTGCCAAGAGTAAGGGATATAGAGTGTTCAACAAACGCTCAATGATTGTAGAAGAATCTATAATGTGTCTTTTGATGAGGAAAATAGTACAGCGGCTATCCCCGACGAAGATGTTCAACCATCAACTTCCACACCGATGAATACCACCCGTGAAACCAATTCTCTGGAGGGCTTTCCGAAGAAGTTCGAGTTCAAGCCGTCACACCCAGAAAACATGGTAATAGGTGAGGTTTCACACGAAGTAAGTACTCGATCATCTTTAAGAGTTTTTATTGCTAGCACTACTTTTATTTCGCAAGTTGAGCCTAAAACTGTTTAGGAAGCCTTTAATGATGAATTTTGGATTTTTGCTATGCAGGAAGAACTCAACCAATTCGAAAGAAGCCAGGTCTGGGAACTTGTTCCTAAAACAGCTAACCATTCGATTATTGGTACTAAATAAGTTTTTCGTAACAAAGTAAATGAAGATGGTTCAGTCACTCGCAACAAAGCTCATCTAGTAGCTCAAGGATACAACCAAGAGAAAGGTATCGACTACGATGAGACGTATGCTCCTATTGCAAGACTTGAATCCATTCGAATGCTTTGTGCCTTTGCAAACTTTTAAAATCTTAAACTTTTTCAAATAGATGTCAAAAGTGCTTTTCTGAATGGTTTTATTAAGGAAGTTTTTGTAAAATAATCCCCTGTTTTGAAAATCACAAATTTTCGACCACGTTTTAAGCTTAAGAAAGCGCTCTATGGCCTCAAGCAAGCCCCCAGAGCTTGGTATGAACGCCTAAGCAATTTCTTACTAGATAAAGGTTCTTCAAAAGAAAAAATTGACACTACACTTTTTATCAAAACTTTTCAAGACACCATTCTTTTAGTTCAAATTTATGTTGATGATATCATATTTGGATCCACTAATGAAAATCTACGCCAAGATTTCCATATGTGTATGTAGAACGAATTTGAGATGAGCATGATGGGGGAGCTCACCTACTTTTTGGATTGCAAGTCAAACAAACTTCGCAAGAAACATTCATCAGCCAGTCAAAATACACAAGGATATGCTGAAGAAGTTTGATCTTGACAACGTCAAACCAATCAGCACTCCCATGGCTACTACGACCAAGCTGAAACCTGATTAAAGCGACAAACCTGTTGACCAATATATCGAGGTATGATTGGTAGTCTACTTTACCTAACTGCTAGTCGTCCCGATATCATGTTTAGTGATTTTCTGTGTGCTCGCTATCAAGCTAGTCCTAAGGAATCACACATGTCGCCATTAAGTGTATCTTTCGATACCTTAAGGGTACTGTTACAGTAGGCTTTATTTTTCATAAATAAATTCACTTTATTTATTGTGTTCCTGAGAAAATTACAACTGTAGGAATCTAATCTAGAAGACGATTACTTTATCCCTTGGACGATGCGATGAAGTAATCGTCTTCTAGATTAGATTCCTACAGTTGTAATTTTCTCAGAAACACAATAAATAAAGTGAATTTATTTATGGAAAACAGGCTTGTGGTATCCCAAATCCATATCTTTGACCTTATTGGTTATTCAGATGCTGATTTTGCGGATACAAAGTCGACCGTAAAAGTACCCGTGGCACGTCATTTATTAGGCAAGGCTCTAGTCTCATGGTTTAGCAAGAAGCAGAATTCTGTCACACTATCCATAACAGAAGCTGAATACATCGCAGCTGGTCGTTGTTGTGCACAAATTCTGTGGATAAGCAAACCCTTGCAGACTACAACCTATCTTTTATGCACATTCCTATATTCTATGATAACACTAGTGCTATCAACCTTACTAAAAACCCTATATGTCACTCACGCACGAAACACATTAAATTTGTCACCACTTTTTGCGTGATCATCAACAACATGGCACTATAAATTTAGAATTTATTGACACTGATCATCAGCTGGAAGATTTCTTTACAAAACCACTATCCGAAGAGCGATTCAACTTTCTTTGTCGTGAATTAGAAATTTTGAATGAAACAGTTATTCATTAAATTGGCCTGCATAAATATCGATTATGTCATATATCTTTTTGGTGACTTTGTTATGGGTACAAGCCGAAAGGTTCATTCTGACAACAAGGCGTAAAAGCCTAAGCAATACGGTACACTAGTCTTAGGACTACCGCTAGCTAGGATCCGGCCCCTACAGCTACCCCATGGCAGTTTCATCGTAATGATCGTTGTTATAAATCTTTGTTTATATATGGTTCAGTTTCATTTATACCTTAGTTAATTCAAAATTTTCTAAATTTAATTCCATTTTTTACATTCATGATCACACTTTTGATTTTCATTAAATATTTGTAACTCATTCATTTTTCAATCTCCAAGACTTAGCCATTTTTTTTACTGGCTTGAGTTCTGGCCTCAGCACCCAGAACTCGGGTCGAACTCTGCCTTACACAGAGTTCGAGCCCAGTTCGGTCTGCAGTTCCCAGAACTCCTATTTGCTCTCAGCCATCCATCTATTTTGATCCTACGGTCCAGGATCAATCCGACTAGCCGAACCCCCTTTCATATTTTCGGGATTTCCTTCTCTCTCCTATCCATTGCCTCCTCTAAAACATCTCCAACTTCATCCTCTCCAAACCCTAACCCTAAAATTCTCTATCTAGTGTGGTTTTCTTTCCAAACTCAAGGAGCATAGCTTTTGAATCATTCTCTTCCATATTCCACTAATCTCTTGAGGTATAAATCTCTCTTTTTCTCCATCTCAAATTTCAAATTTCTTTTATTATCAATGGCACCTAGGTTGTTCAATAGAGGAAAGAGGGCCAGAACTGAGGGTGCTTCTTATCAAACCCTCCTCCTCAAGATGTTCAACCCATTCATCCATTTTTAATCCACCACCACCTAATGACCCGAACATGTTCAATGACCGAATTTTTTTTCATTGGAAGCCTCCAATGAATGGTTTAATGACTTTCGGTCAAGGAGTGTGTACGCGGGTCATCCCATTAATTTTATGATATTTTCTAGATACGACTCTTTGTTTCATGATCTTTGTCTTGATGAGTTAGTTTCTACAACTTCACTTATATACTTGAATGCTATCCAAACTTTTTACTGTAATCTCACATTTGACGACACAGGAATCTATTCTCGTGTCGTCGGAATCGACATCTCTTGTGATGATTTCGAACTTGCGAAATATCTTGAGATTCCGGAACCCAACTCTTGGGAAAAACTTATCGATGCACGCAAGTTTCAATTTCCCGATTGGTCGCCCCTTGAGAGTTACAAGGATGATTTGTGTACTCCAAACACACGTCCACGCAAGTTACTTGCAAATTCCTTAACCCATATTTCTACGAACTTCATCGTATCGTCTTCTCCACATCTTGCCTAAAGCATGATCGACTGATGAAGTTTCTTATTTTAAGATCTCTGCACTCTATCATATTCACTTCCATGTCCCGTTCAATCTTCGTGCACTACGATGGACTGGATGATTAGTGCACGGAAGAGGCCTAAATCATTAGTCTATGCTCTTTATTTGCCAATAGTTTTTTGTGCGTTCCATGTTCCTCTAGATGAGTGCCAGTTCCTTCCAGCCCCTGCCTTTCTGTCTAAGGCAAGGCGGCTTCTAGCAGCTATCGAGTCTCCTGCTGAGTCCGAGCATTCTGGGTCTGATGCTCAGGCTGATGCACTTGCTCTTGGGCAACCTGCCCGAGCCACCTACTACTCTCGAGTCTATCCAGACCATACTTTGCGATTGTTTCATATTGAGGACGACCGCTGAACCCAGCTCGACTATCGTACCACTTTACAGATGAGTTCCATCAGTAACTCATTGCATGACATCCAGTACACCATGTCTCGGCATCCCACTATGCCCATTCCTGTAGAGCAGGATCCATCTCGCACCAGTTACCGTATCGACGACCCTTGGGTCATGCAATATCTGGATCTGGATGCAACTTTTGTGGATTTCGTCGTTCTGATATTCCATCTGACACTGCTGGACCATATCGCGTCCATGATAGATGTGGTTCTACCTGCTGCTGCTACTACTGATGATCTTATTTAGTTTTATTCTTTATGGACTTATGCTTATGTAGTTTTATTTTCTTGTATTATTACAATTTTTAGTTTATGTGGATCTTTAGCTTATATCTGTGGTTATTATACACTAAATTGTGTGCTTGCTAGTTATTTATTTATACAGTCTTCTGCATGTCTGTGTTTGATATTCATATTTGATATTCATAATTGATAAATGTCAAAAGGGAAAGTCTATTTGATATTCATATTTCTATCATATTGTGTGATATCTATATTTTAGAGGAGATTATGTATATCAGGATATGGCACATTGGTTTAAAGAGAAGCTATATTTATGGGGGAGCTACTTTTACGGGGGAGCTACTGCATTTGATGCTTATCTACCACTTTTAACCTGTGTCAAGGTATGAACATTGAATATACAAATATTATTTTTGTCAATTATCAATATGGGGGAGATTGTTGACCAAAACTGGATCACAGTCAACAAATTGACAATATGATACTTATCATAATTCAATATGACACATCAAGACAGAACTCAGTGCAAGACGGATGTCGTCTATCTCCTGCAGCATACTCGTTTTCGGAGTCTATACTATTTTACATTTATTGAGTCTAGCAAAATGTAAACTGTGTAGCACTGGGTATTCTTGGCTTAACCCTTATCCCCAAATCAAACCCAAAGCTCCACCAAAGCCAAACTTAGCCCACATAGGCCCATTGAACTTTGTGTCAGCATGGAGACAGAGTTCGAACCGAACTCTGCCTCCACACAGAGTTCAGGCCGATCTCTGTCTCCTAATTTCAGGACCCTAATTTTTAGGGTTTGCTGTATGCTAGTTCCAACGGCCAGAAATTTGAATTCTTGATACAGAATTCTGGCCGAATTTACCTATCCCAACTAGTATAAATAGGCCTTGAATTTTCTCATTTTCATTCATCCAATTATCTCTTCTCTTCTCTTCTCTTCTCTATAAGCCTCATACAAGCCTAACCTCCCCATCTACTAGCCATAAGCTTCCTAAGCCTGAAAGTGCTCAGTGCTATTCAGTTAGAGTTTGTGCAAGAGTCAAAAAAGTCAGAAAATTCCAAGCATCGCCACATCGATCTTTGTAAGAAGTTGACGTGCCCTTCTGATGAAAAGGCACGGGATGTAACTACTATTTCATAAATAGTAGATTTAATCCTGAGCTATAGTTCTCAAGCCTGGACAAGTCCTCTACGAGGGAAACCAGGTTAAAATGACTGTGTTTGCGTACGCTCTCTTGATATTTTTATTTCCGCATTTACTACTCTGATTATTTACTGTTGGTAAAAAGAGTTAATTTTTATTTGGTCATTATTGTTATAAACTCTATTCACCCCTTCTAGAGTTGTCTATATGTTTTCATTGTTCAGCCTGCCAGGAGGCCAGAGTTTGAGTTTTTCAAAAGGAAAACACAGCAGGGTGATGGCATTATCTGTGGAGCTTTGGTGGAAGAGGAGTTGCCTTATCTATTGATAGCTGAGTTTATAGTGTATTTCTACAGGAGTTGCCAGGGTTGTCGCTGACAGGGTTGTTAATTTCTCTATAGTCGTGGTACCAGGTACAGAGCCTATTTTGCAGCACGTCTATAGGGTAAACAAAAGCGAGCTAGCTGAGTTAAAGAAGCAAGTGGATGAGTTACAAGATAAAGGGTTTATCATCCAGTTCTTCACCTTGGGGTCTCGATATTATTTGTACCGATAAGGATGGATCGTGCACATGTGCACGATTACAGGGCATTGAAAAACCTCACTATCAAGAATAAATACCCGTTGTCGAGAATTGATGATCTATTTGATCAGTTAAGTGGCACGAAGGTATTTTCGAAGATAGATATGAGGTCGGGCTACCATCACTTGAAGGTGAAGAAGGAGGACACTTCAAAGACTTCTTTTCAGACTCGTACGTCGAGTACAAGTTGACTATGATGCCGTTTGGGTTGACTAATGCCCCGATGGTGTACATAAACTTAATGAACAAGGTATTCTACTAATATCTTGACAAGTTCGTGGTGGTGTTTATCGAAGATATTCTTATTTATTTGAAGATATCAGAGGAGCACGAGGAGCATCTGAGGATTGTACTGTTGACTCTCAGAAAGGAGAAGCTGTATGAGAAACTGTCGAAGTATGAGTTCTTCTTGGACAAGGTGGAGTTCGTGGGACATTCTGTGTTTGGTAATAGGATTTCAGTTGTTCCGAAGAAGATCTATATGATATAGGATATAGGCTATAAGCCGAGAGATACCCAATCACAATTAGGAAAAAAACATGTAATCTATTGTTTCAATGCAATTGTCCCCCTTTGATATATGATTACTTGAACTATAACTATTTATCTTTAAATATATTCTATCGTGTGCCATATTGACTTCTTTATTTGATTCATCTTCAGGATTCTGTCTAAGATGAGATCGCAGTGTTCGGAAGCAGCCTCTGAGAGATCTGTGACTTCTCGTGGGCCTGTTCTAATCACTTCTCTGGGAATTGTGTATCAGCTGCCTTCGGGGGGTCCTCCTCTAGTTCAGAGGACTATGCCAGAGGTTGTTGCGGGTGTTCCTCCTCTAGTACAGCAGACTGTTACAGTTGTTCCTTGGATGTTCGTCCTCCACTCCAGTACCAACTAATAAGCCACAGATGTTTGCGCTATTTAGGAAGATGTTGAGGCCCAGAGGGCTCAGTTTGAGGCACATTAGAGGTAGAGACGTGATGAGGTTGGCATCAAGAGCGCCCACCGTCTCATTTGGCTGCAGTTGAGAGGGAGCTCCAACCTAGCAACAAGTTGCTCAGCTTAGGCCAAGTAATATCCAGGACTTCAAGAAGCTGGGACCTCGATGTAGGACCTTTGAGCACCTCTAGAGGAAGGTGAATAGAGTGTGTGCATGCAGTGGAATAAATATCTTAATTTAAAAACTATTTAATATGGCCAATCAATACAGGTAAGAGCCGATAAATATCAGTATATGAATTGAAGTAAAAATAAGAATTAAGAAAAATAAAATTCAGTGACACATCGATATATACTGGTATCCCTTGTGGAGTACTAATCCAGTATCGAGTACTCTTGCTCGATGTTAATCCACTATGGCACGAGCTTTAACTGAGTGCTTGCAGCTCTTACAACATCGTGCTTAAGTGCACAACCAACTTCAATAACACCGTGCTTGGCGACGATTGCAAACCGACTCCTGAAGGCGTTTAAAAATGAAAACATTTTCTGAGATAGCCGCCGACACAACTCTTTAAACCAAACTCTAGATTGAACTAAAACTGATACTGGCTTGGTTAAGAGTAGTATAGGCTGAATATAAAGTGTATTGATCGTAGAAAACACTTAACGAATAGAGAGAAGAGAAAGTAAATGAGATGTTTGAAAATGTGAAAGTTTTTCTCTATTTATAGTATTTTTATGGACCGAACTTAGGGAGAGTTAGGGTAGAGTTCGGATGCAAAAATCTCGCATTCGAATACAGATATCCAGGAATACCAAAAATAACTTGACCGAAATCGGGCCGAGGGCAGTTCTGACCGAGTTCTGTCAGGGTTCAAACAGAAGAAATTTGGACCATTTTGATATATTTACACAATATATGGATTTTAGGCTATTTTGTTTGTGGACTTTGGATCGAAATTTTGGTGGATAGGAAGGCTGTATTTTGTGGACTAAAAATATAAGGCAGTATTGATCCGATCAATCTTACATACTTTTCTACACTTAAATAAGGATAAAAATACATAAGAAATGTAAAATAGTCTTAATATTGATTCTATCACTTTTGGTTTTTTGATGACGACGAGATGTAAAAAAGTCTTAATCTTGATACATGTAGCTGTGTATATTTTACGTATCGAGCGAAGTTGTAAGCCCACTTCCAATTTTTTTAAAATTATTTATTTTTAGTTTTATATATTTTCTAGTTAGAAAATAAGTTTTATTTTATTTTCTTAATTCTATAAAAGATATTTGTATTGACGAAGGGAATTGTCAAACTATTTTTTTAATTCAATTTTGTTTTATAAAAAGATATACTTTTAAACTTATTAAATTTCTATTATCAATTATCTTTAAATTTATATTTATAAAAATCTATTTTTAAATATTATTGAAATATTAGATATTATTGGATTTACATGGGGTCAATTCTAAATTAGGATTGGATTTTATCTTAAATTATTGATTATTGTCTATAAATCTATTGCTACATTATTTTAGAAGATATTTGTATTTATGAAATTATACCTTTAGGAATATTTGAATTATTCTTATCGATATTTGATATTTGATTTTATGAAATCTTTTTAAAAAGATTATTTAAAATATTAGATATTATTTTATTATGGATTAGGATTGGGTCAAATCTAATTCAATTCATAGAAGGATTTAATTCATTGAATCTACTCCTTCCCTACATAGGAAACCCCCACTCCTATATATAAGGGAGGTTTCCTCTATTTTTTCACAACCCAAAATTCCTCCAACCACACAATTCCATCGTGCGTGCACCGCGTTCTTGTCCCTATTTTCCTTTCCATTATTTTTATTATAATTACAAGTTTCCTCTCTTATGTCCAACAATCTCGGAGGCGTTCCCTAAATTATGTGTCACAAAGGACACGACTCGCCACATTCAAATTCCTAACCCTAACCCTAACCCTAATCCTAAATCCCCTCTTCGCCGATGCCAGCACACCATGGCTGACCCTGCCTGCCGTCTCCTCCGAGTCACCACCTTCCAGCCTCCACACTTATCACCACCAGCGCAAAATCCCCTACTTCTCCGCCCAAACCTTGCCTCACAGCCAGCATCCACCCCATTTTTACGCTAGTGAACGTCACTTGCAGTTGGCATCTACCACCATCTCCATCTCCGACAATGTCCACATGAGACCAAACCACTACCGCTTCTCTCTCGAATCACCACCACACCACCAAGGTCGATGTCTTCCCGGTGAACTCCATATCTTGACTCCCCTCTTCCACGAGCCTTTCGATCTCCCCGGGTCGCCACTTCTACCAGTGACCCCACCTTCCCTACTGGATCGACCATTCAGATCTGGCCTCTACTCCTCATCGGCTCTGCCGCCGCCGTCGCATGCAGTCTTGTCTGCAACTTACAGATCCATCGTGACTAGACTGCGTCCACTCTCTCTAGCTCGCGATGAAGTCTTCGATGAAGCCCTATCACCAACCACCGCTTCTTGAGCCACCGCTCAAGCGCGCTTCGACGATTAGCAGGCCGCCTGATCGGAGCTCTCATCCATGTCCTCGCTTCGAGCCAAGCTTCGAGCTCGTGACCGAACTC
>JANAVB010017199.1:0-195777 GCA_029216955.1 Iris pallida
GATTTGAGTCGTTGGGAGTTTAAGTTAGGAATCGTCGCAAGGCTAAGTTGGTTAAGTGACACTAAGTTCACAAGTTTTGAATGAGTTAGTTGCGGATAGAACAGAAAAGGGCTGCGAGGCGGCGATATGGTTAAGTCACACTGAGTTGCGAGGTACGGCCTCAATATGGACCCATGAATAGAGTTTATGATACAATCACGATGTTAGAACAATGGACTTGTAGCACGGTCACATGGAAATTTGGGTACTATCATGTAGTTGTGTTTCTGAGTATGGGCCGAAAGGTAAGCACGACTTAATAAGTTGACATTGCAAGCACATGAATAGTCTAGAGGCAAGGATAAGGAAGTTATCGGTACGATAGCACGATGATGGTCTAGAGACACAAATAGACCGAGAGTCTGTGTCCTAAATTCGAACCTAAGACAAGAGTAGAAAGACAATAAAAAGGGTTATATTGTATAAAATAAAATGAACGTGTTGGTTTTGTATGGGTGGACGAGAATTCACTCTACCAGTACAGTTGAGTACTGACACCCACATAGTTTTTATGTGCAGGAACAGGTAGAAGCTCGTTGGTGCAGAGCTTGCTTGGATGCGTCAAGGCATGGAGTTTCTTTGGCGTTTTGAGGCACGCGGCCGCATGAAGTCTGGACTTATACGGGACATAATGTATGGACATCGCCTATCCGAAGCTTCCGCTGGCCTATTCAAATTGTATAGAGAGATGAAAGAGAGAGAGAGAGAGCATAGTGACTTGTAATATGAGAAGAGTGAGCTTGAGTGATTGTAATCTTGGCCTCGTGCCACATTGTAATCTTTGTTTCAATATCAATAAAGAGCATTTTTAATGACTTATGTTTTGCTTTAAATTTCTGCTGCTATTATTCAATGTTTCTGCTTGGGACTTCTGTGCGACGACCCCGTCGCTTAGCCTGTAAACGGACGTTATGGAATCCGCCTTGTACGAGCGCAATCTAGGCTCATGTGGCATCATGACTTAGCGAGGAAGATCGGTCCTACGGGACCGGGGTGTGACATCGCCTTCCGAAATTTAGTTCTTTAGTCATGATATGAGACTTGTAGTGGACATCTTTATTTTTAGTTCTTTTATTTGTATTTGAGGAGGTCGCACTCCAGTTTTTGAGACTATTTTTATTGTTGGTAGTGGATCTGTTTCCACCCGGCTATATCTTTTGACTCGTTTATTTATATTCTATCTAGACTTTTGTGATCCTTTGTGTGTTCTGTAGATGAGATGTAGATATACTGTGTTATGGCCTGTGATTTGTTATTTTTTATAGCTTATGTATACATACAGGGATTCCATATATGGGAGTATTCTTCGTATGTATGCAGCTGACATGTCTACGTACTTAATCATATGTATTATGGGACTGGGGCGTTATATGTTTTTGTGGTGGCCCATGCAGGTCGAGTCTACCATTTTGGTTATGTTACTGACCTCCTTCCTTCTAGGATCTCAAGCCCATGCATATAGTATTAGAGTCTAGGATCTCATCCACATACTTGACCTCCTTTCTTGCTTCTATTTTCGAACTCACAAATTGATTATCTTGATTCATTCTCCCGTAAATTCTTATCCTTCTTCGTGCTTGATAGAGGTTAGGAAGATGACTCGTACTAGGTAGATATGTTCCATCGTTCTATCACATTACTAGTTTAACTCTTATAAGTTGGGTAGAATACCTCATGACCTAACATTTCCTTGACCGTAACCAAGGCCTCAGACAAGAAGACAGTAGGACGACTGTATAGGCACGAACCACGAATAAAACTTAGATTCTATAAGGAACTTGAATTATTTATATTTCTTTCATCATTATCTCGCATACTTATGTTTTACCATCTTGACCAGTACTGCTATTATAGCCTAGGTTTACAAGCCTATTCTTTTTTTAAGCTTGTTCATGACATATATGTTATTGGAGGTACCCTACTAACGTATTGTCTATCAGAACCGGTGCATGATGGTCTGATCAACCTAGTGCACTTGGTTCGCTCTTCATAAAATTATTCAGTATAGAATGAGATATAGTTAACTTGTCCCCCAAGATCTCATCCGCAACTGCGTTGACAAATCTCTTTCAACTGCTTGACCTGTATCTTGTTTGAATCTATTCTAACGTTATTTTTATTTTCGTGCCAGTAAGGATGAATCTTCGTAACGGACGTGTTCCTACCTTGGCTATAACATCGGGTGATGTAGCCACTCAAGAGGAAGAGGTCCCACCAATAACCCCGGTGACCCCGTACCAGCTAGGACAATAACAAACTACCATGACCCCGTCGACGGTACAACATGAGACCCAAGTGCCACCAGTCATCCAGACTGGGCAGACTACCATAGTACCGTCCGAAGGGAATGTACCACTACCTCCACTACCATTCACTTAACAGTATCCACCTCAGTCCGGACCACTAATGCCTCCACCACTAGCGAATGGAAACCCTACTACCCAGTTCATGTATGCCATAATGCATGCTCAGTAGCAACATGCTGAGCTGATGAGGCAGAGTATGATGGAAGCCTCCACCTCCACCTCCGATACTGGTACCAGAATTATCTCTACACCCTTATGAGGGCTCTATCAAGAACTTCATGGATATGAACCCCAAGCCTTTCAGAGGTGCCGAAAAACCATTAGAAGTCACCGCGTGGCTTATCAGCACGGAGAAGCTACTGAAGGCATCCCAGTTGCCAACAAATGATTGGATGACAGCAGTGGACTTGCTCTTAGAAGACAATGCCCATCACTGGTGGAAAGCCGAAGAAAGACATTTGGGAGCCAATCAGACTTAGGTTAAGTTCTACCAACTCTTCAATGAGAGATTCTTTCCTATGCATGTACTTGATGTCCTCTATGATCAGTTCCTTCACCTCAAGCAAGGAAACATGACCGTAGACGAGTACGATAGGGAATTTAGTCAACTGAGCAGATTCGGTGCAACACTGATTCCTACTAAACGGGAGAAGGCTAAGAGATTTCACCAAGGATTGTCACTAGAGCTCAAGAAGCATACTACTATGCAGTCTAGAGTCTCTCATACTGCAGTATTAGAAGAATCTAGAAGTCCAGGAACTCCTTTACAAGAAGGTACAATAGGCTCAGAGATGCCCTATTCCAGCAACTGGGCCAAGTAACCTTATCCAGGGTGGACCAATTAGACATTCTATGACGCAACAACAACCAAGGGCATCACCCTACCCAATTGATGAGCTTCTTACATGTCACTTCTGCCATAGCAAGGCTCATGTTATGAAGGATTGTCGTCGCAGATTAGGACAATATATGATTTGTGGCTCCAATCATCACTAGGCCCGAGACTGTACAAAACAGCTAAAGGTAGCACAACAGTGTATGCAAGGACCTGTAGCACTAGGACCAGTAGCAGAGCCCAATCAACCATCGCATGGAGGTTATCCTAGAGGATCACACTTAGCTGACCAATCGACACAACTTAGTCAGGCTGGACATGAGACAAATGGACAAAGGCATGGGCAAGTATTTAGCATGGCTGTGATAGACACCCATCCTGAGGTTGCAGATTTAGCAGGTATTATTCTAGTTACACCATTTATTTATTTTAGACATGGCTTAGTATTTGAACAACACATTCATTAGCTTGGTCAACATGCATAGCATAATACTTGTCTTAGTATGAATTACTAGTTATCATTAGCAATGCAAATGCGCTACCTTCGACAACATTAGAAAACTTATGACTATAGTCCAGCAGGCTTATTAGGAACAGAAATTTATGACTTAGTAGTTAGGGATCCTTGTATGACGTACCTTATAATTTGTATCCCCATAAATAATCGTCTTGTGCTATAGGAGAGTGAATCATTCAATTCCCCTAGTACGTGTGTCATCATGGCTTCCCTCGCCAACGAGGAAGCGTAAAGATGACATGCATATTTCTCTATTATTCAAAATTCATAGTGTGATTTTCGACTTGACACATTTCCTCCAATAGGGTTAATAAGCCAGTGGTTCACAACGTCCACTTCTATCCGTATCATTTGATACTCCTACCGTGACTTTGAAATTTGGAGCACAATACTAGCCTTTTTTTCCAACAAATTCCATATGCAAGACACAGACGACTCCACCTTCATATAGGCATATCATGTCCCACTCAATCATGTCCCGTTGTACTTTATTTTTATGATCCGACTTTTGGGTAAAAAGGACTAGCTATAACCCTTACCGTAATATCGATGTACTTTCCGACTTCAGTTAGAGGCCCAACCTCGACTCAAATCTTTCAACCCAATATATGTTTATGATCCACTCGAAGCCCACTATGCACATGCCACTAGGGTGCCACTCAACGGAGTTCCCATGTGATACTTAAACACAAAAGTCATAGAAGGCGCACTTTTGGGCTCAAGGTACCTAGTTAACCAATCCGACTAGCAATTAGCCCAACCACTTGAGCTAGAGCCTGTTCTAGGTTACCCTAACCTAATAAGGATGGTTTAGATTAATTCTACGAGATTTTATCCAGCCAATATTGTCAGCCCCTGTTTTTCAAATTTAATTTAATTAGTGTTAATTAGTTGCTAATGACATATTTAGCTTTAAAATAATTTATTACGATTTTTAAGAATTTTTCTAGAATTTTTTAAAATAATTTTTAAATAGTTTTAAAATCAAAATATATTATTTTGTAATTAACTGAAATGTTTTAATAGCATTTTGTAATATTTAGATTTGTTTTAATATTAGTTTATAATTAATTGAATTGTTTTAATTACAGTTTGCAAATTGTTATTTGCAAACTGATAGGATTTGGACCTATCTGTAAATACCTAAATCTTAGGGACCTAACCGCAAAACCTATTTTCATCCACCCCCGACGACCGGCCAGCTGTGCCCCGACGACCACCGACTTCCATACCATTTTCGGCCAGCCACGACGACAACCGACCTCCTTTTCCCCTATAAATAACCCCCTAGTCCTAAACCCTAACCCTAGTTCACCATCGACCACCCCGACCCTTCGTCCCCGACGAGAACCTAAACCCTAACCCTAACTCCGGCAGCTACCCAGCGCCACCTCCCCAGCCATCCACACCACCAATAAACCCCACCGACGAGTTCGCCCCACCGAGATGAGTCCAGCGCCACCCGAGCCGCGTCCACGTCGTCTCCTCCAACGTCCAGCGTCTTCGAAACCTCCCCGAAGTCGGACACGCAGGTAACAGACCCAAGTTCGTGTCGTGCGTGTCTCAAACTCACGCACGACGTTCGCCTGGACACGTGCAACCTAAGGGTGAGTCTGGACACGTAAAACTCGACCCATGCGTGTCGTGCATAGCACGGACACGAGACTCGTGTGTCCTTAATTGTCAGGACACAGAGATAGATTTATCGGGTTTAAAATCCATTAACTTAAAACAGAATAACACTAACCCGAACCCTACCCCTAACACACAGCTCTGGCTGACCCCCTGGCCAGCCCGACCGAGTGCCGAGTTTGAACCCCCCCTACTTTGTTTATTTTTTTTATTTTTTTTTTTGTTTTATTGTTATTATATATCTATATATATATATATATATATATATTAGATATATTAATATATGTATATATATATATATATATATATATATATATATAATTATATATATAGATATATATATATATAATTTATATATATATATATTATATATATATAATTTAATATATATATATATATATATATAATATATAATATATATATATATATATATATATTATATATATATATATATATTTATACATTTATGTATATATATATATATCTATATCATAAAACAGTTTTATTGGTATATAGATAAGGTAAATGTATATATAATATATATTATATAATATATATATATATATATATATTATATATATATCTAAAATATTATATATATATACTAGTCATAACCCGTGCCCATCGGGCACGGTTCATTTAAGTATTCCCCCTCAAAATCTTCGGACCCCAATTTTAAACGAACAATAATAATTATGAGGCCCCCATCAAAATATTAAATCCCAACCACTGCTGGTTTTTTTTTTGCGGCATTTCACTGTACATGCTATAGATCTGTACATGCATTCCTGTTGGAATAGCTAAACTACACTTGGTTGTAGGCATAATAATTATGAGGCGTCGTAAAAACGTTGAGGCCTTTGGCATCATGGGCGAAGTGAGACGTTGAGTTGCGGACGTCGAAAGACGTCATGGCAAAAAAATGCAACCTTGGAGAAGGAAAACCAGATGCAATTTGGGTTTGAAAATTAACTTGGATTTGTAAAGATGAATCACAATTAACATTTAGGGAGTTTGGATGAAGGTTACTTTTCTAAGGAAAAAGAATTCAGCATTTACATATTCATATTTTAATTTTTTTTCTATCTGGCTCAGGCTAACAGAAATAAAAAAAATCTTAATTCATTTAATTTTTTTATATTTTTTACATAATTATAGTAAAAAAAAATTCCAAAAATATATATTTATTAATTAAAAAGAATTCAGCATTTACATATTCATATTTTAATTTTTTTTCTATCTGGCTCAGGATAACAGAAATAAAAAAAATCGTAATTCATTTAATTTTTTATATTTTTTACATAATTATAGTAAAAAAAAAATTCCAAAAATATATATTTATTAATTAAAAAATGTATACAAAGAAAGAAAAAAAATTAAGAAGGATGTTATTTGTTTTCTCAAATATTTGTGCTGCATATATACTAATTTATAATAATAAGTATGGGCCATGATCCAAATATTGCACACAGATTTTTATCAAATCCCCATCACTTCAAATAATGACCAGCATTAATCGTTGGTTTGTTCCTATAACAATGATTCACAAATAGAAAAAGAATCATTTCATTTAATCACTGAAAGTATTTCGGAACCAAAACGAAGAACATGAACAATGTAGACTTCCCAAATAAAATAAACTTAAAATTAAATAAAATCTTCTTCTTCCTCCTTTCCCTTTTGAAAAAGAGTTAAGAGAGTCAGACGACGGAATAAAGAATCATCTCGGTGGGATCGAAGCAGAGAGCAGAGTTAGGCCTGCAGGAGGAGTCAGGCTGCGGCGCGGTCGGCGACTTGGTTGCGGTGGTCGACAGCAGCAGCGTCGTTGGAGGTGGAGGAAGAAGGGGGCTTGTAGTACATCCGCGCAGTCTGGGAACAGTGCGAGTGGAACCTCGCCGCAATCCGCACTCCACATACTTCGACATTGATCTCTTCTTCTTTGATCTCTCTCTCTCCTTTCTTCTTTGATCTCTCTCTCTTTCTCCTTCCTCTTCTTCTTTCTTGAAATTTTTTTAATTGAAAGAAAGAAAGAAAGAGGAAGAAGATCTGATTGATTTAGAGAAAGAGGACAGTGCGAGTGGAACCTCGCCGCAATCCGCAGATGCCAAAGGTTCCACGAACTCCTGCACAAAACCACAATTTTGGGAGAAAAAAATTAAGAATCACCATAAAAATTTCTTCTCGATGCAAACCCTAACGAAACCCTAGAAAGAGGAAGGCAATTTCTCGGACACAAAAGAGGCATATTCTACACATGATGTAAAAGATTAAAAAGACCACACGTGGTTTCTATTTTTTCATGTTTCCTTATTTGGATTGTTAGGAAAGTGTCCATAGACTTCTTTTAAGTACTACTGTCTCAACTTTATCTTGTCAATAATTGATAGTCTGTTCTGATAAAAATAAAATGTCACTCATGGTTACAAAATATGACAATATATATAATTAATCTTCAGATGATGGTACATTATTATTCAGAGTTACTAATAAGTTCATTTTACATATACATTGACTACAAATACTTTATTTCGTTCAATCGGCATCAATTACAAAACAATTCGTTATTGGAAAAAAAAACAATTACAACTTTTTTAAGAATTGCCAGATAACATAACCAATAAAAATAAATCGGTCATAGATCCCAGAGTAATAGTAGTTAAATCAGACAAAAATAATTTATAAAAAGTAATTAAAAGATATTCTTTCAAGAAACCCCTATATTTCAAGAATTGTTCAATAATGGCATTGATTACAAAACCCTAATCAACATAAAATTTTTTTTAACGGTTACAGTAATGGAATTGTTCAATAATTTTTAACGATTACAAAATTTTTAATGGCATTGATTACAAAACCCTAATCAACATAATGGAATTGTTCAATAATTGCCAGATAACCTAACCACATAAAAAAAATTCAAAATTTTTAACTTTTCTTTCCAGGTCAGCATTCCAGCTCAGAGGATCAGTGTTAATTTGCCAGCTCAACAAATTAGCCAGCTCAGCAACTAACTCCAATCAACGGTTACAGTAGTGTACTTAATATAAGAAGCAACAATCACAGAGTGGAGTGGTAGCCAAGAAAAACTTTATTCTTCTGCATTTCCATTTCTTACAGCAATTTTCATTGTTCATGTCAATTTACTTTCTCCAGAAATAAAAGCCCTAGATTCAATTCCTGTTCTTGTTTATTTTTCCTGTTACATTCTTCTTGCAATATGACAAATCCTCTTAGAGCTCAGGCGGTGGCCGGACAGCTAGGCCAGGGGCATAACAGAGGAAGGCAATTTCTCTTACACAAAAGTGGCGGTGTTGATTAACACTGGTTTTTACTGATTCTAATTTCTAAATTCCTCTAATCCCATAATTGTTAACGCATTCAACCAAAATTGTCAATACATACAAAGATCTGAATTTTCTTGAAATTACGTACAGAGATCTAAACTTTCTTGAAATATTCAAACCACCAAATTGAACTCACACCACGAAATCAAGAAAGCATCCCAATATTAAATGAAAAGAAATCGTAATTTCTTGAAAGCTTTGATCCCAACATCGATAATTCTCCAATTACAAATCTATAAGATGAAAAACCAGGGATCTAAGTAATCACCTTGATCCGAAGGAACTCTATCCGCAGATGCCAAAGGTTCCACGAACTCCTGCACAAAACCACAATTTTGGGAGAAAAAGATTAAGAATCACCATAAAAATTTATTCTCGATGCAAACCCTAACGAAACCCTAGAAATCGCCGGTTTACATAAAAAAAACTCTATCTGGAGAAGAAGGCATCGAGTTAAAAATTGAAAGAAAATTTGTTAATATGAACACTTGCTTAAAACATCTACTCTTATGGAAGATTACAATCATCAAAGACTTGAATCAAGAAAAAGCTGTATTTGAGGGGAATCTGATATATGATGATTGGCTGTCAACCTATTCAGGTACTCATATGCAGTTGTGCGCTTCATAGTTAATTTAACTCGGTCATACCTATCAAGCTACCAGCAGAAACCTCTATTGTTTGGGAAATATAATATGAAATTTACGACTCTAGTACTCAAATGTTTTAAAGATTATATGAACCTTAGAGCTTCAAATATATTGTGGAACTCATAATATTGGCATGTGTAAACACAGTTCTGGGTCGCTTTTTCTTTTTAAGCACTTGGGAACAATGGCAGGCTTTAGCATGTAACTCAATATATCGTAATTTCTTGAAAGCTTTGATCCCAACATCGATAATTCTCCAATTACAAATCTATAAGATGAAAAACCAGGGATCTAAGTAATCACCTTGATCCGAAGGAACTCTATCCGCAATTTTCCAGCTTCCCCTTGCAACTGTCATCTTGATCAACTCCACCAACCACCCTTTTTCCTGACTTGGCCAATGACCAGTCTTCCGGTGACCCAACCCCATTAACAAATGCCCTCGACCTCCACAATCGAGCCAGGCCGCACCTTTGAGCCCCGGCCATCATCGCCTCCACCACCACATAACTCTACCACCACTACGAACTAACACCAACACCATCAAAAATCAAAATTACTCACCTCCGCCACTACGAACTAACACTAACACCAACACCATCAACTATTGTCATTTAAATTATTGACGTGCTACGTTTATCTGTTGTTCTATAATTTTTTGAGAATGTTATTCTCCATCAAGTCTGCGAGAATGGCGGATTCCTTGGGATAATGTCAATACTCTGTTTTCTCCTCAAGTTTTAGCATATATTTATGTTGGATTGCACTCGTGAAACATCATAATATTTCACATAAGCACAGTTCCTTGAATTAGAAACACTGTGTTCCCAAGTTAGTTGTGCTCTACTCTTTAAGTGTTTGATTCAGCCAACTGCAGCTAGCATAGCAAAGAATATTAAGTTTGTGTTCGATCAAAATTGAACAAATTCATATATAAATTTCTCTACTAATTCGAGCGTCGGCGAATTACCTTCAGCAGCGGGAACTTGAAGGATAGCGCATCCACCATCAGCTTCGTCTCGGCCGTGTCTGTCACGAACGCGAGATGCTCGCTGCCGACGTACAGAAGCTCCAGGAGCGCGTCGAAGCTCGGCGAGACACTGCTCTTCCCCACCTCAACAAACATGTCCTTCCTTATATACCTAAAAACAAATAACAAAATAAACAGAAATCCACAAACCAAAACAACAAAAAGGAAGGAAAAAAAATCATCAATTGATCGAACGACGTACGACTGGACCGGGTGGATCTTCGTCGACTTGCGTCCTCACGCCGATCAACATCAGCATCACGATCGTGGGCAGCAGGATCTGAGGAAGAAGATTGAAAATTAGGGTTTGGGAGAGTAGAAATTTAGGGTTTTATGGAGGAGAGGAGAAGAGAACCTCGGCGAGAGTGGTGAAGGGGTGACGGATCTTGAGGAGCCAGTTCTTACGGAGCATCGCCTTCAGCTGGTGGCGGCGAGGATCCGCCATTTTTTCTTCTTCCATCTAGCTCTCGTGCAGTAGCTATGGAGGAGACAGCATTGAGAGAACGGGAAGGATGGGGTCCCTTTGTTTGGTAAATGACACATGCCATCGACCTCCACAATCGAGCCAGGCCGCACCTTTGAGCCCCGGCCATCATCGCCTCCACCACCACATAACTCCACCACCACCACCACATAACTCCACCACCACCATCAAAAATCAAAATTACTCACCTCCGCCTCGCCTCCGTTGAGCGCCGCCGCAACCTTCGATCCTCGCCCACGACCCGTCTGCTGACACCTCCACCGCAGTGTGTGCGCCAGCCGAAACCCTTCTGCCGCGCCGCAGGCGGCCGATGAATCCTCCTCCCTCGATCTTTCGTGCGCAGCCGTTCCCTTACCGGTAAGCCGACCCCGACGGCCAGGGCTAGCGAGCCAGCGGCCAGCGTCGCGACCGTTCGCCAACAGCGATGCCGTGGCCGCGCACGCATCTTCGTGGAGCACAGCCCCTCTGTCGTCCCTTTCTTTCCGACCGCTCATCCACTCCCCCTTTCTCTCGCTCATCAGACCGACCTCTCGCCGTGCTCGGATCCTCACCGATCGGACCATCACAGCAGCCATTGTCGTTTGGATCTCGCCATGGCCACCATTGAGGTAACTTCCTCTCGATCTCTCAAATCTCCTTCTTCTAGCTCTTGGTGTTAGGGTTCCACTTGGGGGTTTGGGGCTTGGGTACGTACGGCCATAGGAGGAAGGGATGAAGAAGCATAGAAGGGGATGAAGTTTAGGCTGAGTTGTTCTTCGGCTGAGTGAAGAATGGGATAGGAGAGAGAAGGTTAGGCTGGTTTGGGGGCAGTTTTATTAGATAGATGGGCCGGCTGTGTGTGAAGAAGTAGGTGAGAGGAAGGAGAAGAATAAATTGGGTTAGCTTAATTTGTTGAAGGAGAAGAGTGGAGTAGCAGAGGAAAATGAGAAGAGTGAGGATGGGTTGATATTTGGGCCCTTGGAATTAATGTAGCCACTTGACCCTTCGAAATTGGTGAAGTCTTTTGTCTCTATATTAAATTGAGCAGTCAACTCAACTTTGTGTGTTCGGCTGAGTATTGTGGAATGGGAGTAATAACGTAGAAGAGAGGGAGAGCTCTCTATTATAGGTCTAGTTCTTTGTTTGAATGTGTCAATTATTTTCCTTTCTATAATATTAAATTCCAACAACTTTTTTGGATTCCCCATAAAATTTTACTCTCTTCATCCACAACCGTTGATTCACCAAGATTAAATCCCAACCACTCTTTATCTTGGCACAGCCAGCCCTAGAATTCAAAAACCTTTGTGTTTTGTATAATATATATATATATATATATATATATATATATATATATATATATATATATATATATATATATATATATATATATATTTTAAAATATATATATATATACATATATTTTATATATATATATATATATATATATATATATATATATATACACACTCATATATATATATATATATATATATATATATATATATATATATATATATATATATATATATATATGAGTGTGTATATATATATATATATATATATATATATATATATATATATATATATATATATATATATATGAGTGTGTATATATATATTTATATATATATATATATATATATATATATATATATATATATATATATATATTAGTGTAGAGTGTGTGAAGAGAGGAGGAGAAGGATTTGTGTATATATATGTAAGTATATATGTGTGTGTGTAGTGATGAGAGGGGAATGGGGGCTGCTGCCTATGGCAGCAGCAGCTAGGATCTGCAGCAGTAGCAGGTAGTAGCAGTAGCATCATTAGCAGCTGCTAGTAGCAGCCCCAAGCCCCTAATTTTCAATCCCCTTTAGCCCCCATCTCATCCCCCAATTGCCCCTTTGGGAGTGTGGGTTAGTTAGCTTGCTATGTTAGAGTATATGTTAGATGGTTTGTTTGATGTTAGATATTGTTAGTAGATGTTAGTGTTTGAAGGTTTGTATAGATATTAGTTGTTATAGATATCTTAGGATATAGAGGTAAGTTGGTATGTATGTTGGTAAGGTATTAGTTAAGATGATGTTAGTGTTAGCTTGTAGATAGACAGTATCCTATCTTAGACACTAGGATACTACATGTGTGTCTTAGGATACTAATATGGTATCTTAGGATGGGTTTACCTTTACCAAGGTAAATGAGACTTACCCTATTATAAGATAATATAAGTTAAGGTAAATGTGCTGTACCTTATCAAAGTAAATGAGATATACCACAGTATAAATTAAGGTATTGGGATACCTTTATTGTATTGGGTATACTTAGAGTCTAAGGGTAGATATCTATGGTATTAATTAACTAGTAGCTTAGAATAGTTACTAGATATATTGGTTTAGTGTATTGGTAGGTTAAGGTATATTTACCTAGGCTAAGGTATTGGATCCCGACCAAGGTATTGGTATCGGGACACCAATAGGGCCAAGATATATGGTATCTTGGTAGGTAAATGTTAGGAATATGATACTTAGACTAGTTTTGTCCTCGGTTGACCAAGTTTGACTATCTTGACCAAAAGTCAACTAAAAGTCAACACATGGCCTAGAACCTAGAAATGACTAGAACTTGACCAGAGTTGACCAGTTGACCAAAAGTCAACTATGAGTCAACCATTAGCCTAGTTTAACTTAGATTGGACTAGGAGTTGACCAGAGTGGACCAGTTGACCAAAAGTCAACTGTAAGCCAATCTTTGACCTAGTTTGACTTTATGTGACCTAGTTTGACCTAGTGTGACCTAGTTTGACCTAGTGTGACCTAGTTTGACCCAATGTGACCTAGTTTGACTGATTTTGACTTAGTGTGACTTAGTTTGACTGAGTTTGACCTAGATTGCATATCATACATTAGAAAATCATGCCTAACACTATTAAACCCTAATTAACTCATGATATCTCATTTATAGGTCAGTGACTATACTCTGAGTCTCAATTCTTATTGACTACTCAGGATCGCAGGCGAGTACATTCTCTGATAGTTTTTGTTGCTTTGATATCTTCTATATCTGATTCAGTTGTTGTGTTTGTAAGCCCACTTTCCAATTTTTTTATATTTTATTTTGATTATGATTAACTTTTATGGTCATTAGAATTTATACCTAAGCTCATAAGAGAGCTATGATCATATCATGGTCATTTGGCCCTTATATGGTTTATATAAGCATTGTTTAATTATTTTATAACTTATTATAATTTTAGAGATTTATTTATTAAGGTTTAATATTTTTAATGAATTTCAAGATTTTACAATAGGTTTATTTGAGACTATTTTGATACCCAGTATTTTATGTAGGCTATAGTAGGTTATTAATACTTTCTATAATTTTATAGAATTTTTCTGCAATTTTTAGATATTTATTTTATTAAGTTTTATATATTTTAAAGGCTTCCAATATTTATTATGAGGCCATTTGAGACTAATATGAGGTAAATTATTTTTATTTATATTCTAGGCGGTTAGATATATTTTCTAAAAATTTCTACAAACTTTTAAGAATTTTTAGGATTTTATTTAAGTTTATTTGACCTTAAAATAATTTTTAAATCATTTTTTGTAATTAATTATCCAGTCATACCCAGTAAGCGTTGGCCAGGCCCACCCTTCAGCCATTGTAGCGCCCAGTCAGTGGGTGCTGACTGTACCCGCCCTATATATAAATATAAATATATATATATATATATATAAATAAATAAATATATATATATAATATATATAAAAAAATATATATATATATATTTTTTTATATATAAAAATATATATAAATATATATATATATATATATATATATATATATATATATATATATATATATATATATATATAAAAGAAAAAAAATTATATATATATATATATATATATATATATATATATATATATATATATATATATATATATATATATATATATATATATATATATATATATGTTTCGCTGAACAGTAAACCCTAACTTAATTCTGGCCGATTTTGAGGAAACTTATTCCAAGGAGACCCCCAACTTCTCGAGTTGATTGCGGACAATTTCGACCTCTTTTTTGCGTGCCATTTTTTGTTGGATTCATATTAAGGTATTTTTGAATATCTAATTTATTTTTTTATCTCTGAACCTTAATTTCTGTAAAATTCGTAGGGTGTCAGTTGTCCGAAACTTGACACGTTTCGATGTTTTCGAGATTCCGGGAGGACCGAAAATCGAAATCACGAACCGTTTGAAGTTTCGAAAAGCTAACACAGAGCTCTACGACATATTTTTCTCCTAGAAATTAATTCGTTCATCTAGTATTTTAGTTATTCTGTTGAACTCAGAATTAATCGGTGAATCATCGTTTTGGTCACGATTAGCCATAACGGCGATATCTTTTGACCAAAATATGAATTTGCGGCATAGTTAATTCCAGCACACTCGTGGCACTAAAATATACCAAGGTGTACTTTCAAAACCTTGAGTTTACGACGTTTGACTAGATAGTCAATGGTATGTCTCAATTTGCGTGCCATGGTTTCTAAATTAGAAATATAACTTTTTATGGCCAAACTTGCATGTTTAGATTATATTCAGATTATTATTTGGTTAAATTAGGTTTTTAAGTAATTTATTTCCGAATTAACTATTATTAGATTAGTTAACCCATTAGCCATTTATTCCATGAATTTAGAACTAGAACCTTAGAATTGACTTATGATTTTCGTGCATGGTTCATGATACGATGTATGTTATAGGTTGACAGATTCTAAATCGAAAATCTCCTCATACTCGACTTGTGACTATGGTTTGTACAAGGATTCAGACAAGTACAATATTGTATTTATGTTTTAGTTCATTATAACATTTTCTCTATCGTTTCCTTGTTTGATATCCCGTTGAGGCATTGCTTGATATTTCGTTGAGACATGATTACACCATAGTTATTGTATTCTTCTTTGTGTATCATTGACCGTTATTGATTGTTAGATAGTCGGGAGGGGAAATACTCGGTAAGTATGTGAACAAAGCCATCTATTTTGATTGTGGATAGCTAAGTCATACACCCCACGTATGAGTTAGTCGTATCCTATTATTGTGGATAGCCATTGTATGATGTGCCATATTAGTCCAGCCATTTATATATTAAAAGATATTTCACACACACACATAGTGGTTCCTATTTTTCCTTTATCTAGTCTATTATCTTGTTAGTTCACATCTTGCTAGTCTACATCTTGCCAGTTCATATCTTGTTAGATTATATCTTGCTAGTTTATATTTTGCCAGTTCATATCTCGTTAGTTCATACCTTTTTAGTTACATTCTGCTAGTTCATATCTTGCTAGTAATAGTTTATATCATGTTAGTTCATCTCTTCCTAGTTCTTTATATACTCTTTGCCATCATAGTTTCTCGTTGTTCTAACTTATTTTGGACTAACAACATTAATTACAATATGGTTGTACTCTGCTCCTTTCCTGACTGGATCGTTGTTATAGGTGATGTTGATGTGCCTACTCGTGCGCTATGGACCATACGAGAGGGAGATAAAATCTCGAAGGCCAAACCATAGAAGACTAGTTAGATGTATGGTAGTTTTCTATAATTGTAAAAGCTTACATTCTTCTTCAAATGTAAAACTTCTATATTTTGTAAAATTGATTTAGTTGTTGTGAATGAGCAGTTAGTATTTATGAGCACTTTGTTTATTGTGGGCTAGACAGCGTACTACCGCCGATATCGCGACGTATGCTAGGCTTGGACACGCACTCGTATCCCGAAGTGCGTGCGGATCGTGACATTATTTTACTTGATACTCGATACGAGGATACACGGACTAGTATACGTTGGATCTCACATGCGATGTTATTCCTGGTTTACCTGGTATATGAGTACATTGTTCGATCTTGTTTTCTGTACATTTATAGACACCGTTTTGGGAGTAAGCTGGCCCCCTGCTATTTAAATCCCGTGTCATGACATGTCATGGTTGGATCCATTATACTACTCGCGGATGGGAAGTTATTAGAGATTATGTGATCATTACCCACACTTGTTACTACTTGTGCTTAGATCCACCCTCACCATACGTAGGGTGTAGCCTGACCTGATACTACTTGTGCATAGCTTTCCATTTGGCTGGCCGGATCCTCTATACTACTTGTGCATAGCCGGTCAAATGGAACAAACTGATCTTGACCCAAGTCGATCACATAACGCCCTAATACTCAAGGCACTGTTTATATTTACATTGTACATCAGATATTCCTGTACTGTTCTGTAACTCCCCTTCCCATATTTTTTTCAAAGTTTTATTTATTTATTTATTCTATATTGTACTTTGGGTAATATGTTATATTTCTAAAGACCATTATGATCCAAGGATAACAAATTAGTTTCGCTAGCAAATATTTTTGATTATTAAATTTTGGATGTTCAACTATCGACTTTGAAAAGGATTCAGGGAATTACAAACATTTTGTAGAATTTTATTTATAAAAATATATGTTCCTCGATGATGTCAAATATTATCTACATCATAGTAATAGTCGATTCTTGTTTTTGAATTGAAGATGTGTTATTCGATGAATACTAAATATTATTCATTTTATCACAAACTAGTTTTACATTAAATAATTTAAGAGTGCTATTTTGTTTTAATAAAAATGCTTTATTATTGGGACTTCGTTAGGAATTTCTAAAGTTGGTTGTTATTTGGACCTTGAAACTAGTGGCTTCGAAAGAGATTTGAAAATTCACATTTGATCAATGAAAAGATTTTGTCAAATTTTTAAGGGCTTGAGGAAATACGGGTAAATCCTAAAATGTTTTGATAACATTAAAGGTTACCTTAAAGCTATTAGTTATCGCTTATTGGATTTAGATCTGCGTTCATATGACTTGATTTAATTGTTATTATAGAGTAATAGTTAAATATGTGATGGTTACCTGTTAGAGTTCATATTAGTTGATAATATTAAGATTTATTATAGTCAATTATGACGATTAGATAAAACCAATTTATGCGTTCTTATCTAAATACGTCGCTGATATGACTTATTTTGGTAGTGTTATCATTTAGTACTTTTTATTTATTTTCTTTTAGTTATAGAATTCTGTGTTATTCTATCGTGCTTAGACTGTGATTGAGTTATATTATTTCTATACTTGTCCTCCATTCGGAGTTGAGATTTAAAAGAAGTACATTATATAATTGCGTGAGTTATTTTAGATAGTGACCTAGAACAACGTTCTACCGTCGATTCCGCGGTATAGGCTGGGCGTTGTTACGCACTTGTACCCTTACACTGGGTGCAGGTCGTGACACATTTTTAGTAGTGGCCCATGCAGGTCGATATTCGTATTAGTGCGATATCGTGGTAGTACGGCGACTTAGTTGTACTGCTACGAGCCTGCGATAGGAATTAAGAAATAGGCTTTAGCGGAGGGGTACTCAATCACAGTTAGGAAAAATTCTGATCAAATTCTTGCCATCTATATCTTCTTGCGGATAATTGCCTTCCTTGAAATAAACTGTCATCCTTTGATTATATCGCTTCTTTTCCAGTAATTGATTCTTGCTTGATCTGTCTCCAGGATGGTGCAGACACGATCTCAACGCCCTACAGTAGCTTATACCACTTAGAGGTCTGCCACTTTTCGTCCGGTTCAGGCAGATGGTGGGACCACAACATCTCTCGTTCCTGCTCAAGTGGGAGTGTCTGCAGATTTTAGGGGTGCTCCTCCACCGGTTTTGAGGACTACCCCAGGGATTCAGGGGATGCTACCACTATCGCCTCAGAGGAAAGTTGATATGGCACAGTTCCTTGCCTTCATGCTGCAGATGATGGAGGCTCAGCGGCGCCAATCAGAAGACATGAGACAGGGCATTGACAATGTCCATTAGCTGGCCATGGTAGCAGTGGAGATGGTGACTGCCCAGCTGTAAGGAGGTAAGATACAATAGTACCAGCCAAGGATGTAAGCCTACTTGCCAAATTTTTAATTTTTTTAATTTTATTTATTTATGATTAATTTTATGGTCATTGTGAGTCATGCCAAGCTTGTAGATGGGCTATGGCCATATTAAGTTCATATGACCTCTAGATAGCTTATATATGTATTATTTAGCTGTTTTATATTTTCTACAATTTTTGGATTTTTTAGGTATTTAATATTTAAGGTTTTATTATTTTGAAGGACTTTTAGGTTTTACTGTAAGGTCATTTAGGAGTATTTCTGGACCAAATATTTTTATTTGGACTCTAAATGACTAAAAATATTTTCTATAATATTTTAGAATTTTTTTGGATTTTTTTAGAATTTTTGGGAATTTTTATATAATTAAAACATATAGAATTTATATTTTATAGGTTTTTGAAATTTACTGCGAGGTCACATGATGATATTTTGTGTTAAAATATTTTATTTATATTCTAGACACTTAGCAAAATTTTCTAGAATTTTCTAGAATTTTTCTGGATTTTTTTGCAATTTATTTTGATTAATTTGGACTTAAAATAATTTTTAAATAATTTTCTGAATTAAATAATTAATTACCAAGTCATTCACCCAAGGGGGACCCACCTGTTGGCACCAACTGCTACAGTGACCGCCTCTCTCACTCATATATATATTATTATATTCGTCCACCCTAATTAAATTCCAGCAGCCTTTTGTGGGAGAACTCATTTAGGGTTTCCGACTTCCCGAAGCGATTCCCGGCAACCCCGACATGCTTTTTGCGTGCCATTTTTTTGGAAGCGTAATGAGGTATTTTTTCTTAATATGTAATTTATTTTTGTAATTTCTGAACCTAAATTTCTAGAAAATTCGTAGAGTGCTAGTTGTCCGAAATTTGACACGTTTTGGTGTTTTCGAGATTCCGGGAGAACCAAAAATCGAAATCACGAACTGTTTGAAGTTTCGGAAAGCTAACACAGATCAATAAGACATATAGTTTTTCTAGAAATTATTTCGTTCATCTAGTATTTTAGTTATTCTGTTGAACTCAGAATTGATCGGTTGATCACCGTTTTGGTCACAATTAGCCATAACGGCGATATCTTTTGACCAAAATGTGATTTTGCGGCACGGTTGATTTCAGAGCACTCGTAGCATTGAAATCTACCATGGTGTACTTTCAAAATCTAGAGTTCATGATATTTGACTAGATAGTCAACGGTACGCTTCGATTTGCGTGTCATGGTTTCCAAAATTGGAAACATGAATTTTGATGGCCAAACTTGCATGTTTAGATTATATTCAGATTATTATTAGGTTAAATTAGGTTTTTAATTGAATTATTCTAGAATTAATTATTATTAGATTAGTAATCCAACTAGCCACTATTCTATGAATTTAGAACTAGAACATTAGAATTGATTTATGGTTTTCGTGCACGGTTCATGGTGCGATATGTGTTATAGGTTGATAGCTTCTGCATCGGCATTCCCCTCATCATCTAATTGTGACTATGGTTTGTGTAAGGATTCAGGCAAGTACAATATTGCATTTATGTTTTAGTTCATTATAACGTTTTCTCTATCGTTTCCTAGTTTGATATCCCGTTGAGACATTGCTTGATATTTCGTTGAGACACGATTGTGACACCATAGTTATTGTATCCTTCTTAGTGTATCATTGACCGTTATTGGTTGTTAGAGAGTCGGAAGGAGAAATACTCAGTAAGTACGTGAACAAACCCAATTATTTTAATTGTGGATAGCTAAGTCATACACCCCATGTATGAGTTAGCCGTACCCTATTATTGTGGATAAACATCGTATAATGTGCCATATTAGCCCAGCCGTTCACTTATTAAAAGGTATTTCACACACACATAGTTGTTCCTATTTTCCTTTATCTAGTCCATTATCTTGTTAGTTCATATCTTGTTAGTTCACATCTTGCTAGTTTATATTTTGCCAGTTCGTATCTCGTTAGTTCATACCTTGCTAGTTTCATCCTGCTAGTTCATATCTTGCTAGTGCTAGTTTATATCATGTTAGTTCATCTCTTGCTAGTTCTTTATATACTCTTTGCCATCATTGTTTCTCGTTGTTCTAACTTATTTTGGACTAACAACTTTAATTGCAATATGGTTGTACTCTGCTCCTTTCCTGACTGGATCGTTATTAAAGGTGAGGATGACGTGTCTACTTTTGTGCTATGGACCATACGAGGGGGAGGTAGAGACTCGAAGGCCAAACCATAGAAGACAAGTTAGATGTGTGGTAGTTTTCTATAAATGTAAAAGCTTACATTCTTCTTCAAATGTAAAACTTCTATATTTTGTAAAGTTGATTTAGTTGTTGTGAATGAGCAGTTAGTATTTATGATCACTTTATTTATTGCGTGCTAGACAGCGTACTACCGCCGATACCACGACGTAGGCTGGGATTGGACTCGTCTCGTATCTGAAAAGTGGGTGCGGGTCGTGACAAGTTTTTATGGTGGCCCATGTAGGTCTATTTTCGTAAAAGATTGCGAACTTGTGGTAGTACTTAAGTTAGTCATACTACTGCAAGCCTGCGACTAGGATGCTCATTCACAATTAGGTTTGATTTGATTTTATGAGAACGAATAGGACTAGGAGTCCCTTATTCAATTTGACCCTAAATAGGCCATATGATTTAGCCAATAATTTATTGAAGTCTAGGCATGGATAAATCGAAGAATTTTTCTACGAGAATATGTTATTTTGTTTTGACATGTTGGTAGGATCCAAGGTGGGTAGAATATACGTTTGGTAAGTTAGGACTTCATAGAATTCAATTCCTAATTTTGATCATTTTATCTTCTGCCTTCTCTAAACCTCGTTTTATTTTGAAAACTATTTTGTGATCATTTTATTTTTTATTCCTAATCTTGGTTCAATTATCTATATATTAATTCAAGTCGTCTTCGTTCATTTTGTGATCGTTTTATTTTCAAAACTGATACTTTTACTCAAGGACAGATACTTATATTTTTTATCATGATCGACTTATTTGAATTTATTGAAGTTCCTTCGAAATTCTTATCATGATCGACTTATTTGAATTTATTGAAGTTCCTTTGAAGTTTCTTTGAAATTCTTATGGATACTTATACTTATATTTACTTGGATTTTCTTGATGAGATGTATTCGTTCCTGTCCTGCTGACTGGACCTGTTGAAAATATTACAGATGATAGCCCTAAGGATACATGACCTACTTGTTATGGATCTGGAGAGGGATTAGATACCTTTGGCCCCGACTCTTAAGAGCGATCGGGAGACTAGTCTAGTAGACTTGCTATAGAATTCATGTTTAGAACTTGAATTGTAATAATCTGAGTCTTGACTTGTTTTGAGTTGTTTTGAGATATTATCATTTAGTAGTTTTTATTTGTTATCTTTTAGTTATAGAATTCTGTGTTATCCCATCGTGCTTAGACTGTGATTGAGTTATATTATTTCTATACTTGTCCTCCATTCGGAGTTGAGATTTAAGAGAAGTACATTATATAATTGCGTGAGTTGTTTTAGATAGTGTCCTAGAACAACGTTCTACCGCCGATTTTGCAGCGTAGGCTGGGCGTTGTTACGCACTTGTACCCTTACACTGGGTGCAGGTCGTGACACATTTTTAGTAGTGGCCCATGCAGGTCGATATTCGTATTAGTACTATATCATGGTAGTATGGCAACTTAGTTGTACTGCTACGAGCCTGCGATAGAAATTAAGAAATAGGCTTTAGCGGAGGGGTACTCAATCACAGTTAGAAAAAATTTTGATCAAATTCTTGCCATCTATATCTTCTTGCTGATAATTGCCATTCTTGAAATAAACTTTCCTCCTTTGATTATATCGCTTCTTTTCCAGTAATTGATTCTTGTTTGATCTGTCTCCAGGATGGTGCAGACACGATCTCAACGCTCTGTAGTAGCATACACCACTGATAGGTCTGCCACTTCTCGTCCGGTTCAGGCAGATGGTTGGACCATAATACCTCTCGTTCCTGCTCAGGTGGGAGCGTCTGCAGCTTTTAGGGGTACTCCTCCACTGATTCCGAGGACTACCCCAGGGATTCAGGGGATGCTACCACCATCGTCTCTGGGGACAGTTGATATGGAGCAGTTCCTTGCCTTCATGCTGCAGATGATGGAGGCTCAGTGGCGCCAATCGGAAGACATGAGGCAGGGCATTGACAATGTCCATTAGCTGGCCATGGTAGCAGTAGAGAAGGTGAATGCCCAGCGGCAAAGAGGGCAGATACAATAGTACCGCCAAGGACCCCGGACATTCAGGACTTTCAGAAGATACGGCTGCGAGACTTCAAGGGTTTTGAGGGTATCTTATATGCCGACGACTGGATCGAGCATATAGAGGAGATCTTTTGCCTCGTGCACATACCAGCTGGGATTCAGATAGTGGTAGCGGGCAGCCAGATGCAGGACCTTGCCCGCATATGGTACCAGACCGACCCCAGAGTTGGTATAGAGGGGCAGACATGGAAGGCTTTCAAAAAGCTCTTTAAGGAGAAATTATTCTCCGAAACAGCACTTGGCGCTTTGGAGACACAGTTCGAGAACCTGGTTCAGGTGAACCAGACAGTAGAGGAGTATATCGGAGAGTTCTGTCGCCAGGGCAGATTTGTTGAGGGCCTTAGCAAGACGGCAAAGTCTAGGAGGTTCAGGAAGGGCTTGATCAAGGAAGTCAAGTCCTTGACCAAGAGTGACAGAGATGCTACCTTTGAGCAGATATTGGCAGGAGCCATGGCAGGAGAGGATGACTTGGAGCTCAAGTCCAAGAGGAGTCGAGATGAGTCATAAGGGGCCACTTGGAGTGGAAAGCATCCCTTTCTGCAGAAGATAGTGTACCAGCCTCAGTAGATGCAGGCACCAGCTCGAGTTTAGCATGCATAGCATCAGCCTCGAGGTCAGGATCAGAAAATGTAGAGTTGTGGCTACTGCAAGAAGTCGGGGCACATTTGGGAGTCTTGTAGGAGAAGATTAAGGTTTGCCTATTTTGTGGATCCGACGCTCACCAAATAAAGGATTGCCCCTCGGCACCCCCATTTGGTGGAGCACATGGTCAGAGAGACGGAGTTAGGCCACCTAAGCACCAGAGGGGTGGAGCTTTTGCACTGATGGTCGAGGAGACCGATGCTGCATATGATGGGTTAGCTGGTCTGTCTTTCATATTCTTCTTCCCCATCTTGTTGTGTGTGATTTTATTAGTACCTGTCAGGATATTCTTATGATATGCTAGATAGTATAGTGACCCTGTTCGAGACTGTGAATTATGACCAGTAGGACCATGTTTTGCATATTTTAGATATAATTTTTCTTGACCTTGATTGTCGGGGGTTTGACCAAGGAGTACAACCATCTTAAATTTTGTAGACAAAATTTTTATAAGGGGGTAGATTTGTCACCACCACTTTTCTAAATTGGGGTATTTTAGTAATTGTGTGATAATTTAAATTTTTGATTTTTTTTATTATTAATTGATTGGTGTTTTGGTTTTCGATTAGTGCTTTTGGTAGTAGCAATGGTTTAACCATAGTTAGCCTTGATTAGAAGAATAACCAAGTGATTAGAAACCTATTTAGCTAATTAGAATTCAATTTAGAGCATTAGTCCTAATTAGGAAACAATTCAAGTCATTTTTAGGCTATTTTAATATGTAGCTTTTTGGCCATTTTACTAATGGGCTTCTTTTGAACTTTAGTTGTATGGTGGCCCATCCTAAGCTAATTCAAGTCATTTTTGGTGGCTTCATTCCTGTATCTCCTTATTGACACGATGTATCACGGTATTGTCTGGTTTCATGTTTCAGAGATTACTTGTGTCTGGGAGGGAAAATACTATAGATGTGTGATCAAACCCTGTTACTATTCATGTGAATAGCTTAGGCCCCGTATCATACATGCGGGACCAAAGCCGTACCATTTCATGTTCATTGAATCTACCCAAGTCAATCACACAATCTGGATGTATTTCAATATTGCACATGTCAGGATTCAGGTTGTATTTCATGTTCAGGTTGTATTTCATGTTCAGGTTGTATTTCATGTTCAGGTTGTACTTCATGTTCAGGTTGTATTTTATGTTCAGGTTGTACTTCATGTTCAGGTTGTATTTCATGTTCAGGACTCTTATCATGTTTTCTATTTTACTTTCAGTATTTCCTGTTCAGTTTCATGTCTTGTCTCATTTCTCGTACTTTATATATATTTTCTGTTTCTTGTTTATACCATGATGTTCATGTTCATTTCCTTGGATATACTTAGCTCCGCTCTTGACTAGGATATGTTGCAGGTGAGTGAGAGACTCCGTGCGACAATATTATGGAGGAGAGCCAGTAGATGCAGGAAAGCTAGCTGGAGTTGCTCTTGACTTAGAGACTGCAGAGGCCTAGAGCTTTACCTTAGTATTTCTATATTTTTCCTTGTATTGATACAAGTAGACTTACTTTCATTGCTGGAATGTAATAAATTTTGAGACATATATCTGGATTTGGGATTCGTTTATAAATGCTGTGTTCACATTTATTCTTGTATATTTGGTTAGTTTTTCCTAGATTGGTATAGCTTACTTTGTTGTGTCTAACAATGAAGACTGGCATGTCTGACTCGTGTTTGATTATTCGGGAGCGGGTCGTGACAACTCATGCGGCTCAAAATGACTCCAGATTAGTCCTATCCTTCGATAGGACACGTGGCAGGTTGACCAAGTCTCAACCACCCATATTTACTGTAAGAGAATCCCAACAAATTGCCAGCTGGCGGCCAAAGAGTGGATCTTTACGTGCTGTTGTAGCCACGTGGCAATGGGCCATCTATACGGCTCAAAACATGCATCACTATAAATAGCAGGGTGCCACACCCTTGCAAAAGGCTGACAACCTACGAAGGGCAATTTTTCAAGAGCTAAGACTGCGTCGGATAGTCCAAGGAGTAAGGCAGAGTTGATAACACTTTTCCGAGCCTCCACCGTCACCTCCCAGAATAAAAAACTAAACAATTGTACTTAGATTGTTTCCTAGGATTTCTTTTTAGGCTTTTCTTTGTACAATCGAGTTTGCAATCAATTTCAGTATTTCTATAATACCTATCTTTGATATTTTAATGACAAATACCATGGCGACTCTGCTAGGGACGTCCTTCTCCTCTGATGAGAAGCTAGTGACGCAATCTGACGCATCTAAGCTCGACTCTACGCTGCAAATGCTTGTAGTTCGTTTTGACCAACAAGCCTTCGAAGAAGTGCTCTCTGAAGGGAGTGCCAGTACGTCATAGAAGCGAGCCAACCCAAAGAGAACCCACAGGACGTCGAAGCGCAAAATTGTTGCCCCTATCATGACGTTTTTTCTGATACAAGACATGTCCAAGCCAGCCTACGCCGTAGAGTCGGTAGTAGAACGCTGTCATGGCCATGATGCTCAAAATTAAAAATAATTCTCATTCACAAAAATTAATTTAATTTACAATATTCACAAATTATACATTTGTAGAAAAATATAAACTCTCGTAAAAATTAAAATTATCACAACTCATCTATCTAGCTAGTCTCTAGGTTTTCGTCTGCAAGTACACCCGTAACTCCCCATGCTAAGTGAATCCACAGCTAACCTAAAAAATATTGGTTTACAGTCAGGAATGGAACGAGTACAATTCACTGAATGCAGTTTCAATATATGAAAATGACTATACAACAGAGGTTAGCCTTTAAATATATGATTTGAAAAATAAACACAGAAAGATAAAATAAAACTAAACAAAAGAAAACAATAAATAAATAAAAAGACAATACTCACCGACTGACTGAAGTACCTTTGATATGTGATCGGTCTCGGGACAATTATACGACACTGTCTACAATATCTACACTGTATAAAGTACACGGTCTATACTGCATAATGTACACGGTCTACACTGTATAAAGAAATAATGAAACACTGTCTACACTGTATAAACCAATAATGAAACACTGTCTACACTGTATAAAGTAATAATGAAACACTGTCTATACGGTATAATGCAATAATAAATCATGGTCTATACTGTATACACTGTATAAGGTCAGATCACACATCCTTGGTACTTCACCTCCCCGATACGATAAAATATAACAAACATAAAAGACGAAAATCACATATCTATTGACTAACAATGAGCTATAGTAAAACTTGATATCGAAAACAAATAATAAACTGTACTCGCCTGTGGTCCTTTGCTGGTAAAACCGATAATCCGAACCATTCAGTGTGCCACAATAGTCAAAACTCGTACAACAGTCTCCAGATGCTGAAATAGATATTACCAATGTTATTAGAATAGTCAAATTAGCTACAATTGCCTGTCCTTAAGTCCAATTCTGGACACAGGGGCAAAACGATAATTTCGGATCAAAACGATATTTGCCGTTGGATCCGCTTTGTACCGAAAAGCGTGCCAAAATTAATATTCTCTAAAATTGTCAAACTATATTTCTACAGATTCATTTTGATGATAAAAACCCAACCATATGTCCAAAGTTGGATTCCGACGGACTGTGCATAAAATCGCCCGTTGAGTCGGATCGTAGGGCCCGCAAAATGGCGATCCGGTCAACTGTCTCAGAATCGGACCAAACTTGGCATACAAGACCAGAAAAATGATACGGTTCTGTTGGCGCAAGTTTTGTCTCGATCTGACAAACGTGCACAAAGTAATTGAGAAATTTGCACAGAGGCCGATACAGTAAATTTGGACGGATACGCATCAAATTCGTCACGCACACGCAACCAATTTGAATTCCGTCAAATTTTACATGTCCATGAAGTCATTACGCACCTTTCGATGCTTTTGGTTCGCGACCATGTTGCCCGAATTGGCGGGATGCATGTCGTATCAAAGAGTTTTTCATAATTTTTAGTTTTTTGAAAACAAGTTTTTCATGATTTTGCAAATTAGTTTTCACGACGCATGGTTGACGAAATCAGGGTCTACAAAAGAAGTTATGAAACACTATAGGTTGTCTAGAAGTCTCATCAGTTAATTTTTGAAGAAGTTAACATAGTTGACGGGAAATGATCGCTAAACCTGGGTGTTTGGACACAGTCCCGAAGCCGTCAAAAATAGTTTTTCGGGTTTTTTGAGTCGATTTGTCGACTCGTAGGATCGATACCATGAGGAGCTACTAGGAGGGTAGCCTAGAGGGTCAGGTATGCTCTACCCTGCATCTTGCGGAATCAAAAAACATTAACGGTGCACGAAGAAATTGATTAGCGAAGATGTACCTGCTGTTGTCGCGGCTCTGCTTGTTCAGTCGCGCGCATGCGAATTGGCCGTGGTTTGGCCGACATGCGGCGGTTGCTCGTAACAGTGGCACGTCTAGGGTGGCCGCCCAGGGTAGCAGGGGGAGCGCGTAGGTGAGGGATTAGGGTTTGCTCCCCTTTTCTCTCCCGATTACTCTATATATATACATATATACATGCTGTTCTTCTCGGCTGTGCGTGTACAGGAGTCGGGTTTGCTCCCCCTGTTGGGCTCAAGATTGCTCGGCTGTGGCCTGGGCTTTGCTTTGGTTTCAATACTTTTTTTCTTATTTACTCTATTATATGTGCATATATATACACCCACATACATACATACATACATACATACATACATATATATATATATATATATATATATATATATATATATATATATATATATATATATATATATATATATTAATAAAAAAACTATTAATAAATTATGAATATATTTACATCCATATATAATCAAATATATATATATATATGCCTATATATATATATATATTTGATTATATATGGATGTAAATATATATTTACATCCATATATATATTTGATTATATATGGATGTAAATATATTCATAATTTATTAATAGTTTTTTATTAATATATATATATATATATATATATATATATATATATATATATATATATATATATATATATATATATATATATATATACTTCCATAAAACTCAAATAAATCCCACTAGCATCTATTCCTAGTGTAGAGCCTATTTATATAAATATAAACATATATAATAACATTTATTTGATAACGAAATAAATAAAACCAATAATGGTAAATAATTTTATATACTAATAACCTCAATAATAATAATAATAATAATAATAATAATAATAATAATAATAATAATAATAATAAAATTTGATAAATTAATAATGGTGTATATACCATTATGTACAGTCTAATAGTCCCAAAATATACAAGGACCTAATTTACACAAATATCGTTGAATATCAACTAATAATGATATTTATAATATTTAATTAACGAATACTTATGAATATTTATTAGATCATTAAAACGGAGTACAACACACTCATACCAGATTACATCAACACGAATGTCATTGGATACACCGCATGACTACATGGGCTTGGGCTTCTTTTGGGTCCAACCTGGACAAGTTCGGTACAACCAGGTTCCCTAAAACTTAATAATATAATTAATAAATAAATGAATCTTCGGTAAGGGTTAAGTCGCAACTTGGCCTGGTTTTTCTAGTTAGGATATCACTATAGCTCGACCTTTCCTATCACGGCTAATACATTTGTCAAAGCACGCCATTGCACTATCCGTACCATGATTTCTAGTCACCTTGTACTCCAAACTCCACCATGGCTAAAGTCATCTACCGTGATAATTAACTAAGTAATTATTTATAAATTTTTTTTAAATCACCATTTAATTCCAATAAATAAATAAATAATATATTATCAAAACTTTGGGAAGATGGGTTACAAATCTACCCACCTTAAAAATAATTTCGTCCTCGAAATTTAAAGAAAGAGTCCATCAGCTCTGATAGAAGACGGTTTCTATTAGCTATCATCTATTCTTATGGTAATTTCTTACTACAAATTCTTGAGGGTTTCTACCCACCTTTGGTCACACTACTCCCTCAAATCTCATGTCGCTAAAACTTTATAACCTTCCATCTAATTGCTAAAATTGCTACCCAAAGATATCTACTGTATATGGCATCTATAATCCTCTCCTATCATTCAAATAATCCAAAATTTAACAAGCAACAAGTTAACACAAGTAGCTAAGAAATATTGATAAATTTTAATAAGCATGACCATTCGTTGCTCTGAAAAAGAAAGGACATGAAGATAAGAAAGAACAATCGAGAGTAAATATGAAATTTTAAGAGCGGTAGAGAGTATCCAATGATGTAGATAGAAAGAAAGTTTATGAACCATTGACTTATTTGCTAGAGTGGGCTACTCTAGTCCAGTCACTTGCTAAATCGAGGAACCCTTCGTTTCTTAGAGGGGCTTGCAATCCGTGTAATACAGAAGTTTTGTTCTCAAAATTAATCTAAACAAGGTTCCATAATAGAACGGAATTTAGGAAATCAAGATTGTGATCTTTTTCGTGGTTATTTAAACACACGAGCAAGGGATATAAATGCAATACAAGATCTTATCGCGACTTCCAGGTAGATAGAATAAAGGTTACAAATGACTTCACATTCTAAGAGGAGGAGACTACATAATAGGTATAGGGACCTATTTCAAATAGTTCGGTTTTATAGTCCAAATATAGTGGTATGCATGGATGGGTTTTACTGGGTCTTAATGGGTTCCCTATTTGGACATTACTCATTGGTTGGATGAACCTCAGATTTCGATCTATATTGACTGGACAAGATCCCAATGATAAAACTATTTCTATTATGCTAGGGTAACCTAGAATAGGTTTCCACCCAAGGGGTTGAGCTAGTTGCCAGCTAGGTTGGTTAGCTAGGTCCCTAAAGCAAAAAAAATGCGCCTTCAGTGACTTTTGTGTTTAAGTAGCATGAGAAGACACAATTGAGTGGCACACTAGTGACATGTGCGTAGTGAGCTTCGAGTAGATCATAACCATATATTGGGTCAAAAGGTTCGAGTCGAGGTTGAGTCTCTAATTATAGTCAGGAAGTTTATCGGTGTAGTGCCCCGTCTCTACATCGTGCCCCGTACTCTGTCCACGGGGTGCGCAAGAAAGGAACACTGTCGCTATCGATTCGGTCGGGACCGATAGGTCGGGATCGATCGAGTCGATCGAACGGGAACGATTGAATTAACATCCATTCCTCATTATGGAATGTCTTCTTCGGAACCAAGTCCCATATTCAGTGTGCTGCGCCTCAAGGATTGACTCTGCGGCTGAGTCGGAAGAGACCTCCCGTGGCTCTGCTTTTTACACCACATGCGTTGGTTTTGGCTTTGTTTTTTTAATGCATTTTCGCGAATGTTTTCGATGGTTTTCATGGCTTGTATTTCGAACTCACATTTCCTATCGAACTTCTAGAATAATGCAGTGTTCTAATTGGTTGCTTGTGCGATTTCAGGTAATCGCGTAGGCGATGTCTAGCGGGGCCAACAAGTTCTCTTGCCGAAGTAAACTCAAGGTGAGTGGCTGACCCTTTTCTTCTCGACCCCTTCTGAGGCAAATCGATAGTGTTGTTGCGAGTGAAAGAGTAAATGCAAAGGCACGGACACGGTAAAATGATTAAGTTTTCAAAGAGAATGTAGGCTATACCTTAATAACTAAATTTGCTATTGCACGGTCAAGGACAACTTGCCGACAAGGCGATAGTTTCCTCGAGCGGCAACCCAGGGCCACGGGACCGTTTCGGCCTAGGAGGAAACAGGGTATAGTTGTGCTGGATGATAGCACGGGTTAAGCGGGGACTTCCAAAAGGGGGCTCGCTACCCTCGTTGGAAGGACCCCGATTAACGAAGCTATACGTCCAGGATGGCTTGTTATGCCAGTGACCAATCACACGTAATATTGCACTTGGAATGAAAATGATAACAATTGACAGGGAAGAATATGGTAAGTTTCATAAGGCGCGGCGCGGTCCGCCGTGGGTAAGTTCCAACGTAAGTCACATTATGCTTGTCATTGCTCGTTTGAAACTCATTAGGATGGTTAGAAACATTCATGAACTAAGTCATATAAACTCTTCAACCAAATGAGAGCTTGGAACTTAATTTGCCACGTACCAATACAAAGTGTAATGTACTGATCCTCGTTCTCCATGCAGGTACCCCGAACCACGAAGGGCGTGCCACCTAAAAGCTCAAGGCGACGTGAATCCTTTTGAAGCCTCGTCCGCGTGTGAAGGCTTGTGTTTCTGGATTCCTTTTGAAGAAGACCCCGTACTCAGTCCAAAAGAAGATGACGACTCGACTCCCCTCGATAGCAGGTGGAAAGCCTTATATTTTGCTTGTAAAAAGGGATGTAATGTATGGAACGACTATCTCATCGGTGTTCGTTTTGTAATTCAAGTCATGTTGTAGCCCGCGCGGCAATAAATTTAAATAAAGTTTTATTATCAATAAAAAGTCTACTTCTATTTCAAATGTGTCAATCAATTTCTCTGCGTACTCTAACTTGATGTTGTGTTTCGGATGATCTTATGACTACGCCTTGTGCGATCGCAACTTAGGTTTGCACGACATCACGCCCGAGAGACGACTATCAATTCTACGGAATCGGGGCATGACATAATGGTATCAGAGCACGGCTTTACATCCTTTGACCTTGCGTCGATGAGATAAGTTGTTCCATATATTGAGTCCGTAATAATTTATGACTGGTGCGTTTGTCTTCGTATAGCAGAAGTGACGGAACCCACAGACGAGCAAGAGCAGAGCGCTTCTAGCGGCTCTAGTAGTTCGCATCGTTCGCAGGCCGAACCTTCTAACGATACCATCGAAAGGATGCTGCGCATGATGGAGGCGCAGCAAAACCAGTCCGAGAACTGACATCAACAGACAGAGGAACGATAGGCCCAGTTCGAAGCTCGCTTCGACGCACATGCGAAACTTCAACAAAAGCAGCTGGATACCCTGCAGCAAATGATCCAGACAATGGCGGCTGAAGGAAATTCTGCGACTGCGCCTACCGTCACCGCACCTACTGCCTTCGTGCTGACGATCCAACCCATTAAAGTCGACACGGAGGAGCCCGAGCGTCAACCAGCGGCACCAAAAAAGTACAACTTTGAAGTGTCATAATTCAAGAAGGCGTGCCGCACTTCCTTCAGCGGTACCGAAGGCCCTTCCATGGCGATCGACTGGTTGGAAGAACTGGAAGATCACTTCGAGCTTCTCGGCATTGAAGAATCAAAGCAAGTCGCCTGTGCACAACTTCAACTACGGTTGAACGCGCATGACAGGTGGGCCGTACGCAAGCGAGTGATCCAACCGAACAACACCACCGCGCCGATCTCTTGGGCCATGTTCCGCAAAGCTTTTGAAGTCCAGTACCTTCTGTCAGCCGTTCGTCAAGCGAAGGAAAATGAATTTATGCAGTTGAAGCAATGAAGCCGGATAGTGGAACAGTATGTCACAGAATTCAACAAGTTGTCTAAATTTGCTAGTGCGTTTCTGCCTACAGAGGAGTGTCATGTGCGACGGTTCGAAGTGGGTCTGCGACACTCTATTAGTGCGTATGTCGGGGTCCTGGAGTACAAGACCGTGGGCGATGCACTGAATCACGCTCTCCGCCTTGAGAACCTGCATCCTTCCGGTGCTGACGACATTGTGCGCCACTCCGATCACAAACGTCCTAGCTATACTGGAGGCAACAACTACACATCAAAGCGTCCAAACCACGACGGCTATCAGGGAAACCATCCACGACCCCGCTGTGCCAATTGCAGCTCCATTGGACACACCACCGACAAGTGCTTCATCAGCGAAGGAGGACGTTACTTTTGCGGAGAAAAGGGCCACCGAGCTCGAAACTGCATTGCAAAAAGACAACAACACAATATCCTGCCACAACAAAACCCTCAAAAAAATCGAAGACAGGCGCCCCGACCTCCTCAGCCCACTCAACTCAACAACCAAGACAGACGCCCTAATGCTCAGGGGCATGTCTTCGCTCTGACTTGAGACGAGGCATTCGTTTGCGACACTGTCGTGACAGGTATATTGAGTTTCAATAATGTACCTGCTCGTGTGTTATTTGATTCAGGCGCTTCACATACTTTCATATCGGCAGACTTTACCGCCGAGCACAAATTCCCTGTAGTGTCGTTAGACCTTGATCTTAGTGTAAGTATGCCTTCGGCCGTGCCACTACTTACAAACTTAGTCTGCGGGGGAGGAACCATATGTATTGGAGGTCAAAGGATGGGGCTTGATGCGATAATTCTAGATATGAAGGACTTCGACATCATACTGGGCATGGATTGGCTCGGTCCTTGCAATAATACCATCGACTGCGCAGCAAAGAAGGTCACCTTCCGTATACCTGGAGTGCCCAAATTTTGCTATTCGTGTGGTGAAGCATCGTCGGCCTGCATGGTGATCTCGACAATCTCGGCTCGAAAGCTGCTGCATTCCGGATGCGAAGGCTACTTGGCGTTCGTTCGTGACATGAGACATGATGGCGCAAACATGGATCAGACCAACATTATGGCAGAATTCCCAGACATGTTCCCGGACGAGCTACCCGGCATGCCGTCCGATCGAGAAATAGAGTTCACCATCGACACATTTACCGACATCTGGCCGATCTTGAAAGCTCCGTACAGAATGGCCCCTGCAGAACTGAAAGAACTAACGGCACAACTACAAGAATTACTCGACCGAGGGTTTATCCGTCCGAGTGTCTCGCCGTGGGGTGCTCCCGTGCTATTTGTGAAGAAGAAGGATGGATCGATGCGGCTCTGCATCGTCTATCGGGAATTGAATAAAGCTACCGTCCGGAGCAAATATCCCCTGTCCCGTATCGACGACTTGTTCGACCGGCTCCAAGGTGCAACGGTGTTTTCGAAGATTGATCTGCGATCGGGTTATCACCAACTCAAGGTCAAGCCAGATGACGTGCCGAAGTCGGCCTTTCGCATTCGTTATGGCCACTAAGAGTTTTTGGTAATGCCGTTCGGTCTGACAAACGCCCCTGCCGTCTTTATGGAACTAATAAATCGGGTGTTCTGTCCTTTCGTTGATAAATTCGTAGTAGTCTTCATCGACGACATCCTCGTCTACTCGAAGGATCGAGCGCAACATGCAGAGCATCTGCGGACGGTACTCCAAACCATTCGAGAGAATCAGTTGTATGCGAAGATGAGCAAGTGCGAATTCTGGCTGAACAACATCTCATTCCTTGGGCACATCAACTCCGTCGTGGGCATCGCAGTCGATCCGAAAAAAGTTGAGGCAGTCGCTGATTGGAGACGGCCCGCATCAGTTAGCAAAATTCGAAGCTTCCTAGGCTTGGCGGGATATTACCGACGCTTCGTGAAGGACTTCATGAAGATTGCATCGTCGTTGACTCGTCTCACCCAGAAAGGAGTCGCATTCAAGTGGTCAGACGACTGTGAAGCTTCCTTCCAGGAGCTCAAACAACGGCTCGTTTCGGCCCCGATACTTGCTCTTCCTGAAGGGACGGAGGGATTTCAAATCTTCAGCGATGCTTTTGGCCAGGGCTTGGGGTGTGTGATCATGCAGCGGGATAAGGTAATATCTTTTGCTTCCTGGCAGTTGAAGCCGTACGAGAAGAACTACCTCACGCACGACCTAGAATTAGCGACGATTGTTTTTGCGTTAAAGCTGTGGCGTCACTATCTCTATGGCGTGACTTGCAGGATTTATACGGACCACAAAAGCCTCAAGTATCTCTTCACCCAGAAAGAATTGAATTTGCGGCAGAGGCGATGGCTCGAGCTGATCAAAGACTATGACTTGTCAATCGACTACATACTTGGCAAGGGAAATGTGGTAGCAGATGCGCTAAGCCGAAAGTACTTAGCTTCGTTATGCATCAACGACCGACTGTTGCGTGACTTGGAAGGAATGGGCATTGAACTCCGAGTTTGTTTTAGAGATGTAAAGCTGGCACAACTGCGGGTGAAACCGAGCCTACTGGAGAGGATCAAGTCTGCACAGAAGGACGACCCATACCTGGAGAAGATGCGGAAGCTGATATCGACAGGAAAAGCGTCCGACTTTGCAGATGACGAGTCGGGGGTGATGCGAGTGAAGGGACGGCTATGCGTTTCGGATGACCTTATGACTACGCCTTGTGCGATCGTAACTTAGGTTCGTACGACATCATGCCCGGGGGACGACTATCGATTCTACGGAATCGGAACTACGAAAGGAGATATTGGCGGAGGCATATTATGCGAAATATACTTTGCATCCATGCAGTACCAAGATGTATAAAGACCTCCGTACGACCTTCTGGTGGAACGGGATGAAGAGAGATATAGTGCTCTTCGTGTCACAATGCATGGCCTATCAGCAGGTGAAAGCTGAGTATCAGCGACCGGGCGGGAAGATGCAGAACCTCGCTGTTCCAGAGTGGAAATGGGATCACGTCACTATAGACTTTATTGTTGGCCTGCCGAAGACACCACGGGGGAGGGATGCCATCTGGGTCATCATCGATCGATTAACCATGTCAGCGCACTTTCTTTCCATCAAAGTTACTTGGAGCGTTGATCGCCTGGCACAGATTTATCTTGACGAGATAGTACGGCTGCACGGAGTTCCAGTATCCATCGTCTCTGATCGGGATTCACGGTTAATGTCACGATTCTGGAGTAGCCTTCAGTCGGTGCTGGGTACCAAGTTGCAGTTAAGCTCAGCTTACCCTCCTCAGACCGACGGCCAAATAGAGCGCGTTAATCAGATTCTCGAAGACATGCTACGACTCTGCACAATTGACTTCAAATCAAGCTGGGACGTCCACCTATCGCTAGCAGAATTTACATACAACAATAGCTACCTGTCCAGCATCCAAATGGCACCGTATGAAGCTTTGTACGACCGGAAGTACAGATCGCCTATTTGCTTGGATGAAGTCGGGGAACGGCAGATACTTGGTCCGGAGCTGGTGGAGCAGACCGTGCAGAAGGTCAAGTTAATACGAGAGAGATTGAAGATAGCACAAAGCCGACAGAAGAGCTATGTCGACATGCACCGATGCCCCCTTGAGTTCTCGGAAGGCGACTATGTATTCCTAAAAGTATCGCCCATACGTGGAGTTTCCAGGTTCGGCACGAAAGGGAAATTCAGCCCAAGATTTGTTATCACATTCGAGATATTGAAGCGAGTCGCCCCGGTAGCCTACCAAATTGCCTTGCCGTCTGCGTTGTCAGAGGTACATGACGTCTTCCACGTATCACAATTATGAAAGTACATGCATGATCCGAGCCATGTGGTGGATTTGGGTAAGCTGGACCTGAAGGCGGACTTATCATATATCGAAGAGCCGGTGCAAATCTTGGAGTGAAAGGATAAACTTCTCTGCAACCGTGCTATTCCTCTCGTCCGCGTCCTCTAGAGGAACCATTCGGTCGAAAAGTCGACATGGAAGCTTGAGTCAGAAATGAAAGAAATGTTCCCTTCATTGTTCTCGTAGAGGTAGGTTCTATTTTAAGTTTCGAGGATGAAACTTTTTCTTAGTTGGTTTTGGTGTAGTGCCCCTTCCCTATATCGTGCCCCGTACTCCATCCACGGGGTGCGCGAGAAAGGAACACTATCGCTATGGATTCGGTCGGGATCGATCGAGTCGATCGAATGGGAACGGTTGAATTAAGATACATTTCTCGTTATGGAATGTCTTCTTCGGAACCAATCCCATATTCAGCGGGCTGCGCCTCAAGGATTGACTCTGCGGCTGAGTCGGGAGAGACCTCCCGTTGCTCTGCTTTTAACGCCGCTTCCGTTGGTTTTGGCTTTGTTTTCTGAATGCATTTTTGCGAATGTTTTTGATGGTTTTCATGGTTTGTATTTCGAACTCGCATTTTCTATCGAACTTCTTGAATAATGCAGTGTTATAATCGGTTGCTTGTGCGATTTCAGGTAATTGCGTAGGCGACGTCTAGCACGGCCAACAAGTTCTCTTGCCGAAGTAAACTCAAGGTGAGTGGCTGACCCTTCTCTTCTCGACCCCTTCTTAGGCAAATCGATAGTGTTGTTGCGAGTGAAAGAGTAAATGCAAAGGCACGGACACGGTAAAATGATTGAGTTTTCAAAGAGAATGTAGGCTATACCTTAATAACTAAATTTGCTATTGCACGGTCAAGGACAACTTGTCGACAAGGCGATAGTTTCCTCGAGTGGCAACCCGGGGCCACGGGACCATTTCGGCCTAGGAGGAAACAGGGTATAGTTGTGCTGGATGATAGCACGGGTTAAGCGGGGACTTCCAAAAGGGGGCTCGCTACCCTCGTTGGAAGGACCCCGATTAACGAAGCTATACATCCAGGATGGCTTGTTATGCCAGTGACCATTCACACGTAATATTGTACTTGGAATGAAAATGATTACAATTGACAGGGAAGAATATGGTAAGTTTCATAAGGTGCGGCGCGGTCCGCCGTGGGTAAGTTCCAACGTAAGTTACATTATGCTTGTCATTGCTTGTTTGAAACTCATTAGGATGGTTAGAAACATTCATGAACTAAGTCATATAAACTCCTCAACCAAATGAGAGCTTGGAACTTAATTTGCCACGTACTAGTACAAAGTGTAATGTATTGATCCTCGCTCTCCACGCAGGTACCCCGAACCACGAAGGACGTGCCACCTAAAAGCTCAAGGCGACGTGAATCCTTTTGAAGCCTCGTCCGCGTGTGAAGGCTTGTGTTTCTGGATTCCTTTTGAAGAACACCCCGCACTCACTCCAAAAGAAGATGACGACTCCACTCCCCTCGATAGCAGGTGGAAAGCCTTATATTTTGCTTGTAAAAAGGGATATAATGTATAGAACGACTATCTCATCGGTGTTCGTTTTGTAATTCAAGTCATGTTGTAGCCCGCGTGGCAATAAATTTAAATAAAGTTTTATTATCAATAAAAAGTCTACTTCTATTTCAAATGTGTCAATCAATTTCTCTGCGTACTCTAACTTGATGTTGTGTTTCGGATGATCTTATGACTACGCCTTGTGCGATCGCAACTTAGGTTCGCACGGCATCACGCCCGGGGGACGACTATCAATTCTACGGAATCGGGGCATGACATAACGGTATCAGAGCACGACTTTATATCCTTTGACCTTGCGTCGATGAGATAAGTTGTTCCATATAATGAGTCCGTAATAATTTATTTCTGGTGCGTTTGTCTTCGTATAGCAGAAGTGACGGAACCCACGGCCGAGCAAGAGCAGAGCACTTCTAGTGGCTCTAGTAGTTCGCATCGTTCGCAGGCCGGACCTTCTAACGATACCATCGAAAGGATGCTGCGCATGATGGAGGCGCAGCAAAACCAGTCCGAGAACTGATATCAACAGACAGAGGAACGACAGGCCCAGTTCGAAGCTCGCTTCGACGCACATGCGAAACTTCAACAAAAGCAGCTGGATACCCTGCAGCAGATCGTCCAGACAATGGCGGCTAAAGGAAATTCTGCGACTGCACCTACCGTCACCGCACCTACTGCCTCCGTGCCGACGATCCAACCTATTAAAGTCGACACGGAGGAGCCCGAGCGTCAACCAGCGGCACCAAAAAAGTACAACTTTGAAGTGTCATAATTCAAGAAGGCGTACCGCACTTCCTTCAGCGGTACTGAAGGCCCTTCCATGGTGATCGACTGGTTGGAAGAACTGGAAGATCACTTCAAGCTTCTCGGCATTGAAGAATCAAAGCAAGTCGCCTGTGCACAACTTTAACTACGGTTGAACGCGCACGATTGGTGGGCCGTACGCAAGCGAGTGATCCAACCGGACAACACCACCGCACCGATCTCTTGGGCCATATTCCGTAAAGCTTTTGAAGTCCAGTACCTTCCGTCAGCCGTTCGTCAAGCGAAGGAAAATGAATTCATACAGTTGAAGCAATGGAGCCGGATAGTAGAACAGTATGTCGCAGAATTCAACAAGTTGTCTAAATTTGCTAGTGCGTTACTGCCTACAGAGGAGTGTCGTGTGCGACGGTTCGAAGTGGGTCTGCGACACTCTATCAGTGCGCATGTCGGGGTCCCGGAGTACAAGACCGTGGGCGACGCTCTGAATCACGCTCTCCGCCTTGAGAACCTGCATCCTTCCGGTGCTGACGACATTGTGCGCCACTCCGAACACTAACGTCCTAGCTATACTGGAGGCAACAACTACACATCAAAGTGTCCAAACCACGGCGGCTATCTGGGAAACCATCCACGACCCCGCTGTGCGAATTGCAGCTCCATTGGATACACCACCGACAAGTGCTTCATCAGCGAAGGAGGATGTTACTTTTGCGGAGAAAAGGACCACCGTGCTCGAAACTGTATTGCAAAAAGACAACAACACAATATCCCGCCACAACAAAACCCTCAAAAAAATTGAGGACAGGCGCCCCGACCTCCTCAGCCCACTCAACTCAACAACCAAGACAGACGCCCTAATGCTCAGGGGCATATCTTCGCTCTGACTTGAGACGAGGCATTCGCTTGCGACACTGTCGAGGCAGGTATATTAAGTTTCAATAATGTACCTGCTCGTGTGTTATTTGATTCAGGCGCTTTGCATACTTTCATATCGGCAGACTTTACCGCCGAGCACAAATTCCCTGTAGTGTCGTTAGACCTTGATCTTAGTGTAAGTATGCCTTCGGGCGTGCCACTACTCACAAACTTAGCCTGCGGGGGAGGAACCATATGTATTGGAGGTCAAAGGATCGGGCTTGATGCGATAATTCTAGATATGAAGGACTTCGACATAATACTGGGCATGGATTGGCTCGGTCCTTGCAATAATACCATCGACTGTGCAGAAAAAAAAGGTCACCTTCTGTATACCTGGAGTGCCCGAATTTTGCTATTCGTGTGGTGAAGCATCGCCGGCCTGCATGGTGATCTCGACAATCTCGGCTCGAAAGCTGCTGCATTTCGAATGTGAAGGCTACTTGGCGTCCGTTCGTGACATGAGACATGATGACACAAACGCGGATCAGACCAACATTGTGGCAGAATTTCCAGACATGTTCCCGGACGAGCTACCCGGCATGCCGTCAGATCAAGAAATAGAGTTCACCATCGACACATTTCCCGACATCCGGCCGATCTCGAAAGGTCCGTACAGAATGGCCCCTGTAGAACTGAAAGAACTAAAGGCACAACTACAAGAATTACTCGACCGAGGGTTTATCCGTCCGAGTCTTTCGCCGTGGGGTGCTCCCGTGCTATTTGTGAAGAAGAAGGATGGATCGATGCGGCTCTGCATCGTCTATCGGGAATTGAATAAAGCTACCGTTCGGAGCAAATACCTCCTGCCCCGCATCGACGACTTGTTCAACCGGCTCCAAGGTGCAACGGTGTTTTCGAAGATTGATCTGCGATCGGGTTATCACAAACTCAAGTCAAGCCAAATGACGTGCCGAAGTCGGCCTTTCGCACTCGTTATGGCCACTACGAGTTCTTGGTAATGCCGTTCGATCTGACAAACGCCCCTGCCGTCTTCATGGAACTAATAAATCGGATGTTCTGTCCGTTCCTTGACAAATTCGTAGTAGTCTTCATCGACGACATCCTCGTCTACTCGAAGGATCGCACGCAACATGCAGAGCATCTGCGGACGGTACTCCAAACCATTCGAGAGAATCACTTGTATGCGAAGATGAGCAAGTACGAATTCTAGCTGAACAGCATCTCATTCTTTGGGCACATCATCTCCGCCGTGGGCATCGCAGTCGATCCAAAAAAAGTTGAGGCAGTCGCTGATTGGAGACGGCCCGCATCAGTTAGCAAAATTCGAAGCTTCCTAGGCTTGGCGGGATATTACCGACGCTTCGTGAAGGACTTCACGAAGATTGCATCGCCGTTGACTCGCCTCACCCAGAAAGGAGTCGCATTCAAGTGGTCAGACGACTGTGAAGCTTCCTTCCAGGAGCTCAAACAACGGCTCGATTCGGCCCCGATACTTGCTCTTCCTGAAGGGACGGAGGGATTTCAAATCTTCAGCGATGCTTTTGGCCAGGGCTTGGGGTGTGTGCTCATGCAGCAGGATAAGGTGATATCTTTTGCTTCCTGGCAGTTGAAGCCGCACGAGAAGAACTACCCCACGCACGACCTAGAATTAGCGACGATTGTGTTTGCGTTAAAGCTGTGGCATCACTATCTCTATGGCGTGACGTGCAGGATTTATACGGACCACAAAAGCCTCAAGTATCTCTTCACCCAGAAAGAATTAAATTTACGGCAGAGGCGATGGCTCGAGCTGATCAAAGACTATGACTTGTCAATCGACTACACGCTTGGCAAGGGAAATGTGGTAGCAGATGCGCTGAGCCGAAAGTACTTAGCTTCGTTATGCATCAACGACCGACTGTTGCGTGACTTGGAAGGAATGGGCATTGAACTCCGAGTTCATTTTAGAGATGTAAAGCTGGCACAACTGCGGGTGGAACCGAGCCTACGGGAGAGGATCAAGTCTGCACAGAAGGACGACCCATACCTGGAGAAGATACGGAAGCTGATATCGACAGAAAAAGCGTTTGACTTTGCAGATGACGAGTCGGGGGTGATGCGAGTGAAGGGACGGCTATGCGTTTCGGATGACCTTATGACTACGCCTTGTGCGATCGCAACTTAGGTTCGCACGGCATCATGCCCGGGGGACGACTATCGATTCTACGAAATCGGAACTACGAAAGGAGATATTGGCGGAGGCACATTATGCAAAATATACTTTGCATCCCGGCAGTACCAAGATGTATAAAGACCTCCGTACGACCTTCTGGTAGAACGGGATGAAGAGAGATGTGGCGCTCTTCGTGTCACAATGCATGGCCTATCAGCAGGTGAAAGCTGAGTATCAGCGACCGGGCGGGGAGATGCAGAACCTCGCTGTTCCAGAGTGGAAATGGGATCACGTCACTATAGACTTTATTGTTGGCCTGTCAAAGACACCACGGGGGAGGGATGCCATCTGGGTCATCATCGATCATTTAACCATGTCAGCCCACTTTCTTGCCATCAAAGTTACTTGGAGCGTTGATCGCCTGGCGCAGATTTATCTTGACGAGATAGTAGGCTGTACGGAGTTCCAGTATCCATCGTCTCTGATCGGGATTCACGGTTCATATCGCGATTCTGGAGTAGCCTTCAGTCGGTACTGGGTACCAAGTTGCAGTTAAGCTCAGCTTACCCTCCTCAGACCGACGGCCAAATAGAGCGCGTTAATCAGATTCTCAAAGACATGCTACGACTCTGCACAATTGACTTCAAATCAAGCTGGGACGTCCACCTACCGCTAGCAGAATTTACATACAATAATAGCTACCTGTCCAGCATCCAAATGGCACCGTATGAAGCTTTGTACGGCCGGAAGTACAGATCACCCATTTGCTTGGATGAAGTCGGGGAACGGCAAATACTTGGTCCGGAGCTGGTGGAGCAGACCGTGCAGAAGGTCAAGATAATACGAGAGAGATTGAAGATAGCACAAAGTCGGCAGAAGAGCTATGCCGACATGCACTGATGCCCCCTTGAGTTCTCGGAAGGCGACCATGTATTCCTGAAAGTATCGCCTATGCGTGGAGTTTCCAGGTTCGGCGCGAAGGGGAAATTGAGCCCAAGATTTGTTGTCACATTCGAGATATTGAAGCGAGTCGCCCCGGTAGCCTACCAAATTGCCTTGCCGCCTGCGTTGTCAGAGGTACATGACGTCTTCCACGTATCACAATTGCGAAAGTACATGTATGATCCGAGCCATGTGGTGGATTTGGGCAAGCTGGACCTGAAGGCGGACTTATCATATGTCAAAGAGCAGGTACAAATCTTGGAGTGAAAGGATAAACTTCTCCGCAACCGTGCTATTCCTCTCGTTCGCGTCCTCTGGAGGAACCATTCGGCCAAAGAGTCGACATGGAAGCTTGAGTCAGAAATGAAGGAAATGTTCCCTTCATTGTTCTCATAGAGGTAGGTTCTATTTTAAGTTTTGAGGATGAAACTTTTTCTTAGTTGGTTATGGTGTAGTACCCCGTCCCTACATCGTGCCCCGTACTCCATCCACGGGGTGCGCAAGAAAGGAACACTATCGCTATCGATTCGGTTGGGACCGATAGGTCGGGATCGATCGAGTCGATCGAATAGAAACGGTTGAATTAAGATACATTCCTCGTTATGGAATGTCTTTTTCGGAACCAAGTCCCATATTCAGCGGGCTGCGCCTCAAGGATTGACTCTGCGGCTGAGTCGGAAGAGACCTTCCGTTGCTTTGCTTTTAACGCCGCTTCCGTTGGTTTTGGCTTTGTTTTATGAATGCGTTTTCGCGAACGTTTTTGATGGTTTTCATGGCTTGTATTTCAAACTCGCATTTCCTATCGAACTTTTTGAATAATGCAGTGTTATAATCGGTTGCTTGTGCGATTTCAGGTAATTGTGTATGCGACGTCTAGCACGGCCAATAAGTTCTCTCGCCGAAGTAAACACAAGGTGAGTGGCTGACCCTTCTCTTCTCGACCCCTTCTTAGGCAAATCGATAGTGTTGTTGCGAGTGAAAGAGTAAATGCAAAGGCATGGACACAGTAAAATGATTGAGTTTTCAAAGAGAATGTAGGCTATACCTTAATAACTAAATTTGCTATTGCACGGTCAAGGACAACTTGTCGACAAGGCGATAGTTTCCTCGAGTGGCAACCCGGGGCCACGGGACCATTTCGGCCTAGGAGGAAACAGGGTATAGTTGTGCTGGATGATAGCACGGGTTAAGCGGGGACTTCCAAAAGGGGTCTCGCTACCCGCGTTGGAAGGACCCCGATTAACAAAGCTATATGTCCATGATGGCTTGTTATGCCAGTGACCAATCACACGTAATATTGCACTTGGAATGAAAATGATAACAATTGACAGGGATGAATATGGTAAGTTTCATAAGGCATGACACGGTCCGCCGTGGGTAAGTTCCAACGTAAGTTACATTATGCTTGTCATTGCTCGTTTGAAACTCATTAGGATGGTTAGAAACTTTCATGAACTAAGTCATATAAACTCTTCAACCAAATGAGAGCTTGGAACTTAATTTGCCATGCACCAGTACAAAGTGCAATGTACTGATCCTCGCTCTCCACGCAGGTACCCCAAACCACGAAGGGTGTGCCACCTAAAAGCTAAAGGCAACGTGAACCCTTTTGAAGCCTCGTCCGCATGTGAAGGCTTGTGTTTCTGGATTCCTTTTGAAGAAGACCCCGCACTCAGTCCAAAAGAAGATGACGACTCAATTCCCCTCGATAGCAGGTGGAAAGCCTTATGTTTTGCTTGTAAAAAGTGATGTAATGTATGGAACGACTATCTCATCGGCGTTCATTTTGTAATTCAAGTCATGTTGTAGCCCGCGTGACAATGAATGTAAATGAAGTTTTATTATCAATAAAAAGTCTACTTCTATTTCAAATGTGTCAATCAATTTCTATGTGTACTCTAACTTGATGTTGTGTTTCGGATGACCTTATGACTACGCCTTGTGCGATCACAACTTAGGTTCGCACGGCATCACGCCCGACGACTATCGATTCTACGAAATCGGGGCGTGACATAATGGTATCAGAGCACGGCTTTACATCCTTTGACCTCGCATCGATGAGATAAGTTGTTCCTAACAATGAGTCCGTAATAATTTGTGACTGATGCGTTTGCCTTCGTATAGCAGAAGTGACGGAACCCACGGCCGAGCGAGAGCAGAGCGCTTCTAGCGGCTCTAGTAGTTCGCATCGTTCGCGGGCCGGACCTTCTAACGATACCATCGAAAGGATGCTGCATATGATGGAGGCGCAACAGAACCAATCCGAGAACCGACATCAATAGACAGAGAAACGACAGGCCCAGTTCGAAGCTCGCTTCGACGCACATACAAAACTTCAACAAAAGCCGCTGGATACCCTGCAGCAGATCGTCCAGACAATGGCGGCTAATGGAAATTCTACGACTGTGCCTACCGTCACCGTACCTACTGCCACCGTACCGACGATCCAACCCATTGAAGTCGACACGGAGGAGCCCGAGTGTCAACCAGTGACACCAAAAAAGTACAAGTTTGAAGTGTCAGAATTCAAGAAGGCGTGCCGCACTTCCTTAAGCGATACCGAAGGCCCTTCTATGGCGATCGACTGGTTGGAAGAGCTGGAAGATCACTTCGAGCTTCTCGGCATTGATGAATCAAAGCAAGTCGCCTGCGCACAACTTCAACTACGGTTGAACGTACACGACTGGTAGGCCATGCGCAAGCGAGCGATCCGACCGGACAAAACCACCGCGCCGATCTCTTGGGCCACATTTCATAAAGCTTTTGAAGTCCAGTACCTTCCGTCAGCATTTCTTCAAGCGAAGGAAAATGAATTCATGCAGTTGAAGTAAGGGAGCCGGACAGTGGAACAATATGCTACAGAATTCAACAAGTTGTCTAAATTTGCTAGTGCATTTCTGCCTACAAAGGAGTGCCGTGTGCGGCGGTTCGAAGTGGGTCTGCGACACTCAATCGGTGCGCATGTCGGGGTCCCGGAGTACAAGACCATGGGCGAGGCTCTGAATCACGCTCTCCACCTTGAGAACCTGCATCCTTCCGGTGCTGACGACGTTGTGCGCCATACCAATCACAAACGTCCTAGCTATACGGGAGGCAACAACTACACATCAAAGCGTCCAAACTACGACGGCTATAGGAAAACCATCCACGACTCCGCTGTGCCAATTGCAGCTCCATTGGATACACCACCGGCAAGTGCTTCATCAGCGAAGGTGGATGTTACTTTTGCGGAGGAAAGGGCCAGCGAGCTCGAAACTTCATGGCAAAAAGACAACAACGCAACATCTCGCCACAACAAAACCTTCAAGAAAATCGAGGACAGGTGCCCCGACCTCCCCAGCCCACTCAACTCAACAACCAAGACAGACGCCCTAATGCTCAGGGACATGTCTTTGCTCTGACTTGAGACGAGGCGTTCGCTTGTGACACTGTCGTGACAGGTATATTGAGTTTTAATAATATACCTGCTCGTGTGTTATTTGATTCAGGCGCTTCGTATACTTTCATATCGGCGGACTTCACCGCCGAGCACGAATTCCCTATAGTGTCGTTAGACCTTGATCTTAGTGTAAGTATGCCTTCGGGCGTGCCACTACTCACAAACTTAGCCTGTGGGGGAGGAACCATATGTATTGGGGGTCAAAAGATCGGGCTTGATGCGATAATTCTAGATATGAAGGACTTCGACATCATACTGGGCTTGGATTGGCTCGGTCCTTGTAACGCTACCATCAACTGCGCAGGAAAGAAGGTCACCTTCCGCATACCTGGAGTGCCTGAATTCTGCTATTCGTGTGGAGAAGCATCATCGGCCTGCATGGTGATCTTGGCAATCTCGGCTCGAAAGCTGCTGCATTCCGGATGCGAAGGCTACTTGGCGTCCGTTCGTGACATGAGACAGGATGGCACAAACATGGGTCAGACCGACGTTGTGGCAAAATTTTCAGTCGTATTCCCGGACGAGCTACCCGGCGTGCCGCCCGATCGAAAAATAGAGTTTACCATCGACAAATTCCCCGACACCCAACCGATCTCGAAAGCTCCGTACAGAATGGCCCCTGCAGAACTGAAGGAACTAAAGACACAACTACAAGAATTACTCGACCGAGGGTTTATCCGTACAAGTGTCTCGCCGTGGGGTACGCCTGTGCTATTTGTGAAAAAGAAGGATGGATCGATACGGCTCTGCATCGACTATCGGGAATTGAATAAAGCCACCATTCGAAACAAATACCCCCTACCCCGTATCGACGACTTGTTCGACCAGCTCTAAGATGCAACGGTGTTTTCGAAGATTGATCTACGATCGGATTATCACCAACTCAAGGTCAAGCCAGATGATGTGCCGAAGTCTGCCTTTCATACTCGTTATGGCCACTATGAGTTCTTGGTAATGTCGTTCGGTCTGACAAACGCCCCTGTCGTCTTCATGGATCAAATGAATCAGGTGTTCCGTCCGTTCGTTGACAAATTCATGGTATTCTTCATCGACGATATCCTCGTCTACTCGAAGGATCGAGCACAACATGCAGAGCATCTGTGGACGGTACTCCAAACCCTTCAAGAGAATCAGTTGTATGCGAAGATGAACAAGTGCGAATTCTGGCTGAACAGCATCTCATTCGTTGGGCACATCATCTCCGCCGCGGGCATCGTAGTCGATCCGAAGAAAGTTGAGGCAGTCGCTGATTGGAGACGGCCCGCATCAGTCAGTAAATTTCAAAGCTTCCTAGGCTTGGCAGGATACTACCGACGCTTCGTGAAGGACTTCGCAAAGATTGCATCGCCGTTGACTCGCCTCACCCAGAAAGGAGTCTCATTCAAGTGGTAAGACGACTGTGAAGCTTCCTTGCAAGAGCTCAAACAACAGCTCGTTTCGGCCCCGATACTTGCTCTTCCTGAAGGGACGGAGGGATTTCAAATCTTCAGCGATGCTTCTGGCCAGGGCTTGGGGTGTGTGCTTATGCAGCGGAATAAGGTAATATCTTTTGCTTTCCGGCAGTTGAAGCCACACGAGAAGAACTATCCCACGTACGACCTAGAATTAGCGGCGATTGTGTTTGCATTAAAGCTGTGGCGTCACTTTCTCTATGGCGTGGCATACAACATTTATACGGACCACAAAAGCCTCAAGTATCTCTTCACCCAAAAATAATTGAATTTACGGCAGAGGCGATGGCTCGAGCTGATCAAAGACTATGACTTGTCAATCGGCTACACGCCGGACAAGAGAAATGTGATAGCGGATACGCTGAGCCGAAAGTACTTAGCTTCGTTATGCATCAACGAACAACTGCTGCGTGACTTGGATAGAATGAGCATTGAACTCCGAGTTCATTTTAGAGACGTAAAGCAGGCACAACTGCGGGTGTAACTGAGCCTATTGGAGAGGATCAAGTATTCTAACGCCCCAGTCCCAAAATACGTAGGACTAGAACTTAATCATGCCAGCTGTATACATACGAAGTATGTGGACTATCGTATATATATATAAGCTATGAAATGCAGTAACCAAGGTACTAAATCTCATCCACAAAGATAAATATGATATAAAAGCAACTTTGAATTTGTCATGTATACAATCGTTGGGCGGAGACAAATCTACTACCAACAAGTAAGGAAAATACATGAAAAATACAATGTGTTTGGCGGGCGAAGCGAAGACGATCAAGGCGCAATCATCCTCGAAGAAATGGTGACAATCATGGCCACGGTTAGAACACCTGCGAAACATAAGAACACACACCTGGCGAGATAACAGGTCCTCAGAGGGACGTAAACAAGATACAATAACATGCCATATAAATACTGAATATAAAACATGCCACAATCAAAGAAATTGACAAGACACTATAAGGTAATCTAACCAAACTAAAGTGAACATGAATTTGAGAACAAACCTTTCGTCGCATGAGCCCTGGCTGTAAATGGGATCTGGTATAGTCTCCACTTGGGCACCAGTGACCTAAGAGCATGACGTTCAAAAACGACAGAGGCCAACCTGAGAGGCTCATACCCGTATCTCCAACGGAGCTTCCGGGCTAAAAGGGAAGTACAATCGAAGCCCATACGACAAGAAAATGTTCTCCCCACCCAACGTACCTATCATGTCGCATCCACGACCATGTAATACTACTAACCGTCAAGTCTTCTAACATACAACTATTGACAGTTAGACCTAACGCATGTCCTGCACGCATCAGTGATCAGCCCACACGCAAGTCCTTAGGCTATATGCTACTCATAACTCACACATCTCGTGGCACAACAGTGTCAAAGTTTATGTAATGCACTAAACTAGTGGTAGTCCCTTAACTCTAGGTCCATATGCAATCAAAGGATAAATAACAAGCATCTAATATCACTGAGCAGGCAGTAATCAAGAACTAGAAATAAATGAACAGTGATATGTAATAAAATGGAAACTAAAAATAAATACTAAAATGGCAAGGTATCTTGCGTGGTGTGTCTTCTGGAGTGGTGCGATAATCCGACAAGTCATGTCTGTCAGTGGCCATGTTCGATGTGTAATGGTCCGAGAGTCACAAGGAAATAGGAAAGAGAATCAGTCGCAATCAAGATAATTGAGAGAATTTGTGTGAAGAAATACATATAATATTTTGTAAAAATATTTATAATACTTTGAAAAATATATTTCATTAGTCTAAAATATTTTAGAATAATACATACTTGAAAAAAATGAGTTTTACATTTGGAACTACCATTTTATTAGTTCAAAATTTTTTTTTAGAGAAATACTTGGAAAATAAATATTGGCTTTTAGGCAAGCTATAAGTTGTCAAAATATTTTAAATAAGTACTTTAAAAATAAATTAAAACAGTTTTGGGTTAGAACCTAATTTTGTAAAAATGTATTTTTGGAAAATAATAATTATCGAATTTATTTAATAACCCAAATAATACACTAATAATAATATTATAAAATAATAATAATAATAATAATAATAATAATTTAACTAATGATAATAGTGATAATAATGATAATAATAATAATAACAATAATATTATTAATAATAAATACTTTACTAAAGAGAGGTTGCTCTGTTAGTAAGTGAGAGAGAGGAATAGAAAGAGGGGGGTTTGGTGACCTAGCGAGGGAGGACGGCAGAGAGGATACGATCGACGGTCGGTCGGACCCGCTGTGGTGGGCGCGCTGGGCGGAGCGGCGTCGGGAACCAGCGGGCACGGCGCGGTGGTCGGCGGTGGCCCCACGCACGGTGGCGGACGGAAGGAGGCGGCTGGATCGGGAGTGAGCGCGGTGGCGCAGTGGTCAGGCGACGGCGAGCTTGGGGCGGATGGCGCGGGGCGGCAGTTCGGATGGCTCCCGGCGGCCGGGTGGAGGTGAAGGCACGCCGGAGATCGGGTCTCCCGCAGTTGGCGGTGGATGGAGGATCCCGTCATGGTCGGACGGTGGCAACCGCTGCTGGAGGCGCGGCATGGGGTTCTGATGACGGCGGCGGATCGAGGCCGCGAGCGGGACGGCTGAAGCTGGGTGGAGACGGATGGGGCACGATCGGTGGTCCTCGCCGGAAGGGATGGGAGCCGATGGCTCGGCGTCTCCGGCGTGCGTCAGCCGGTGCGGTTGCCGGCGTTCCGCGGCTTGGTGGCCGACGAAGGAGGAAGAAGGGGCTCCGGCAGTTTGGTTGGGTCACTGTAGGAGAGGCACGGGATACTGGGGCGGAGTACACGACGTCGCGTTCCTGATCGTACTGCCGACCGAGGCGCGGCTTTGCGGGTCCGGAGGAAGCGGAGGGCTCGGACAGGTTAGGGCTTCCCCCTTCTTTTTCTTCTGGTGTTCTTGTGGTTTTGGTGGCGGTGATGATTTGGCCGGGGAGAAGTCGGGGATTTGGCCGGAGATGGTGGGCTGTCGGTGGACGAATTTTGGGTGGTTGCGGGTGAGGGTACTGGTGATGGCCGGGATGACGATGAGGTGCTGACGAGGATGGTGGCAAAGGAAATAGTGTTGGGTTTGTCGGTATGGGGAGTCGGTATATGTGTCCTGCGAAACACGGGACGAGTCGGTGTCCGGAGCTGTCGGACACGGAAGAAGAATGTATTTGTATTGGTGGGGATTATAGTGGATGGGAGGCACGGACACGATGCACAATGGGGTAGAAATTTCGGTTGAGAATTTATGGAGGAGTACCAGCCTATTTATAGGATGTGGGAATTCCCATTTGGATAGGGACTAGGATTTGTTTAAATCCCTAATAGATAAATCACCAATTAATTCAAACCGATAAAAATAATTCAATCCAAATCAAATCCAATCTAAATAAATTCTATACTTAATTTAAAATATTTTTAAATAGAGTCAATAAAATCCTTTCCAATTTAAATTACCATATTTAACCAAATATTAAAATTAACAAAATCCCAATTATTATTTTCATAATTAAATAAATATAGTAATAATTAATTTTAAAAATTATGATAAATACTTAAATATTAATTCATGAACTAGCTTTTATGAATAACAAAATATATTAATAAGCAAATATCATATTTCACAAATCTTTTGGAAATATTTCATATAAACCACAAATTTTCAAATCACCACTCATTTTTAAACGACGAACAAATAACTCTTTTTAGAAATTAAAAATATCACATATTATTTGAACATGTACCTTTCCTATAAAATAAAATTTATAATAAAATATTTTTCTAACATATGTACCTCGACACATATTCGTACTCGTCGAGAAATTATGAAACGCAATTCTCGCACGCTACGCAAATACAAAAATGCGAATTCGTATGCGACGTATAGATACGAAGTACAAAAATAAATACAAACATATATTTTAAATAAAAAACCATAGTAGAAAATTAGGAGGCTTACAAGTCTGCACAAAAGGACGACCCATACCTGGAGAAGATGCGGAAGCTGATATCGACAGGAAAAGCGTCCGACTTTGCAGATGACGAGTCGGGGGTGATGCGAGTGAAGGGATGGCTATGCGTTTCGGACGACCTTATGACTACGCCTTGTGCGATCGCAACTTAGGTTCGCAAGACATCACGCCCGGGGGACGACTATCGATTCTACGGAATCGGGACGTGACAACCGGTATTATGGTAAGGGTTATAGGTAGTCCTTTATACCAGAAAGTTATACCATAAAAATAGAGTACAAGGGGACGTATTTGAGTGGGACATGATATACCTAGATGAAGGTGGAGTCGTCTATGTCTTGTATGTAAAATTTGTTGGAAGATAACAGCTGGCCTCATGTTCCGAATATTAATGACACGGTCGGGGACACACAAAATGATCTAAATGGAAGGTAGGAGTCCATGGGGCACTAATTATCATCATAATGGAAATTATTCTAATCTATCGGTAATCCTCGTATACCCTAAAATTTTAGAAGGCTTACAGTCCAGTCACCCTAGAAGCTAGGACATAGTTTCAGGAATAATGAGGTTAGAAGAATTTCATAAGTCCGGATATTGTACCTTGGTGTGCTGTCGCAGGCACCCAAAAATGAAATCTTACTCTTAAAATTATATGTAGTAGAGAGAGTAAGGATCGATCCCACGGAGAGTAATTAGTATAAATTTTATGCTATGTGAACAAGGATTGGGGGAGAGAGTTTTGAAAATTTTTTTTAAGAAGAGCTAAAGCAATTAAAGTATTAAAATCAATCAAGGGACAAATATTGGTCTCAGTGAACATTCACCATTGGAAATCATAAAATTTCATCATTGATGCAAGCATACATTAAATCATACTTTGAACATTAACCGTTGGAAGTATCTTCCTATCTCTCTTAGGCTTAGTTAATCAGATACAAGCGACCTAATTAACTTTACTTACTAAATAATCTAAGACAAGCGCTATAGATTTAATCTAGCAGTTTCTTAAAGAACAAAGAAATCGATAAAGCAAAATAATACAAGCACAAGCGGTTGCATTTAATTTTGTCAAACGTTTTTCTCCTAAGATCTAATAAAACAAAGCACTTTATTAAATCCTGGTTGCTTCACAAATTAGAAACATCAAACTATTACGGATTTGATATCTAATTTAGCGGTAGATCGAAATGAATAATGAACTAGTAGGCCTCCTCGTAATTAAACAAAACAATCATGAAAGTTGGCATAGAAAAACATTCAATATTCAAAGTATAACTCAAATATATAAAGCAATTTAGATCTCACAAGTTTACTGATTCCAAGGCTTTCGTACACTTCGACCAGCAAGACTTCTAGCCGTACATGTTCATCAAAACTTCAAAAGAAAAGTTGGAGAAGAAGAAGAAGAGTTGTGTTGTGTGTTTCTTCTCATGATTTCTACCCCCTTTTATACACCATAAATTAGTTGTGTCAAGCCCACAATATCTCTCCACATATCCTCTAAAAGTTACAACTTCTCAAACCAAATAGAATAAGTCATAGAACACGTAAGAACATGGTTGTTTTGGTTCCTATTTTTGTTCACAACATCTTTAACCCAACTTCAAGTCTGATTTCGTCCATGATGCAGCTTGATTTACGAAAAACACAAAATATAAAAGTTTTATCCCTGTGTCTTAGCTTTTCAAAACTTTTTGAATCACCTCCATTGCTTTTCGGATGAGAAAGTTATGCCCATTTTGGTGAAAGGTGTCAAAACTGTTCAGAATTGTATTTTAGCTCCATTTTGCACATAGTGTCTGCAAATTCATCCTACAGCAAAATATAAATATAATGAGTACCTATAGTCATAAAATGAGCATAAAATGATGAACATTATGGGATAAAAATATAATATTTTACGTTCTCATCAAATACCCCCACACTTAACTTTTGTTCGTCCTCGGACAAAACTCTTTTTTATTTATTTATTTTCAAAACAAAAATCAAGGTTGTAATGTCATAAATAAAGAATAACCATGCTCTTCAAAACTCATAACATATCATGAAAATGTATTCTTAAACAACTTCTAATTACTTAGTAAGTAATTTAATTTGAAGATAGTAAACTAAATTGGTAGACCCTCACGGGAATAAACACTCAACTCTCGTATATTTGAAGGGTATGTGTTTCGCTCAAATTTATTCCAATAGAAATGATCTACCATAAGCTTGCATATCTTCTCATTCTCCACCACTTGGATCACATGCATAACACAAATCATAAGGACTTTTTATGGGTTGTAGCGGGGCTTAGGATTAAGGTAGGATATATTTTGGGAGTGTAGCTCAAAAGCCATCAAAACTAGTGGAGCAAAAACGATTTAACTCAAGCTCGCATATATAAATTATATAAAACTAATCACACCATTTAGCTTCTTCAAATTGACCTTAAAGCATTCAACATACCCCTTTATTGGAATTGGAGGAAGAATTATGAAAATGAATATCAAAAGTAAATTCCCCCATCACTTTTTTTTTATTACTTCTTTCTTTCTTTCGTTCTTTTTCTCATCATCTTTTTTTCATTCTCTTTTTTGTTCTTTTCATTTTTTTTTCATGATGGAACTCAAGAATTTGAGAATAAAAATATGTAGCCAAACTAGAAATTCAAATACCCCCATACTTATTTTTACACACCCATACATATCATAATGCTCCACTAGTTTTCTGGCCTGGGTAAGGATTTTTTTTTCAGGTTAAAGCTTGTAATATGGGTTCACAAAAATAGAAGCAATAAGGCTAAAAGGGGTTCAACCAAAGAAAAAATAATTTTAGGGTAGGCTATTTGGCTTATGTAGCGTACAACAAAGATGGCCTTAATCATATTCATGTATGCATGTGTCGATGTGACCTCGAAGAGAATCTAAGCAAGTTATAGAGAAACAAGTCCATGGAAGAATATCTCTCATCAAAGAAATAATGAGACTGATGTGTCAGTACAAAGGCTCAAAATCTCACCGGCTTTTGTCTACCAAACTTAGTCCCAACCATCCTCAAGGAAAATAACTATACTAATTAATTCTAAGTCAAAAAGAGTATTTATTCAATCATGTTATGAATTATTCAAACTCAGTTGAATCTTGTTCGTGGCATACACAACAAAAAATATTAAAAAATCACAAAAAAAAACTTTTTTTTGAAAATAAAATAAAATAGAACTTTATTGAAAACCACAAAAAACTTTTTTTTTAAATCGAAAAAAACTAAAATTGCTTACAATAATTTAAATCCTCCCCCACACTAAAATTGACATTGTCCGCAATGTAAGCCTAAATGCAAATAAAACAAAAAAAACAAAAATAGAAATGCAAGAATAAGAACAAACTTCCCTTGGGTTGCCTCCCAAGCAGCACCTTTGTTTAATACGTCGTTGGCTCGACTTTATGCACACTTAACATAACTATGAAAGGGTTTCTCATCTTGGATAGAGGCCTGCAAAATAGATGGTAAATGCCAGTTGTTAGAATTTGATAATGTCATATAAGGAAAGTTATATGACTGTTGCATTTTTTGAAATTTATTCAATGCTAATACAGCTTCCTGCAAATTAGAACTCAAAGATAACTCTTCATTCCCTTTCTCAACATGCTCACTGATGGCAACTTCCAATCCATCTTTGCCATCAAGTTCAAAAATTTCTTGTCCATTTGGTACTACGTTGTCATTAGGAATGTTCGTGTCTGCAATGCTGTTGATCTCTTCTTTTTGTTTTGACGATGTAGGCGCTTTCTTTACTAGATTGTCAACCTCTTCGTCATTTCTCAAAACGATTGTACTTATATTTTCTTTTGGATTTATTATCCTTTGAGATGGCAGTTGTTCCAAACTTTGTGCCTCCAGTTTAGTAATTATTGTAGCCATTTGGCTCATTTGATTGTTCAAACTTTGGATGCTGGCCCTCGTCTCCTGTTGAAATTGAAAAGTATTAATGGCAAGAGACATAACAATATCTTCTAAAGATATAGCAGAATTAGAAGTTTGGTCCAATTGTTGTTGACGAGGGTATGGTTGCTTGCACTGTTGGTAACTTGGGCAATTTTGAGTTACACTGGACTCGTCTTCAAGTATTGGGCACATATCAGTTAGATGCCCTTCTATTAAACAAATCTCACAAGCCATTGTTGTTTGCATGTTACCACCGACAACCGTTTGATGAACAAAAGAAGTTAAAATAGCAATTTTTTGTTCAAGAGAATAAATATTTACCTCATTAGCATGCCTAGATGGAAGATCTAGACAAGTGGCAAATTGTTGAGAATTGGTCGCCATGTCCTGTTAACATTTTTTTTCGCTAATAAAAAATTATTTTATTACAAGAACAAAATAAAGATCACAAAAAGCACAAAAATTAACTAAAATTACTCCCCGGCAATGACGCCAAAATTTGGTGTGCTGTCACAGGCACCCAAAAATAAAACCTTACTCTTAAAATTATATGTAGTAGAGAGAGTAAGGATCGATCCCACGGAGAGTAATTAGTATAAATTTTATGCTATGTGAACAAGGATTGTGGGAGAGAGTTTTGAAAAGAAAATTTAAGAAGAGCTAAAGCAATTAAAGTATTAAAATCAATCAAGGGACAAAAAATGGTCTCAGTAAACATTCACCATTGTAAATCATAAAATTTGATCATCGATGCAAGCATACATTAAATCATACTTTGAACATTTACCGTTGGATCTTCCTATCTCTCTTAGGCTTAGTTAATCAGATACAAGCGACCTAATTAACTTTACATACTAAATAATCTAAGACAAGCGCTATAGATTTAATCTAGCAGTTTCTTAAAGAACAAAGAAATCGATAAAGCAAAATAATACAAGCACAAGCGGTTGCATTTAATTTTGTCAAACGTTTTTCTCCTAAGATCTAATAAAACAAAGCAGTTGATTAAAGCTTGGTTGCTTCACAAATTAGAAACATCAAACTATTACGGATTTGATATCTAATTTAGTGGTAGATCGAAATGAATAATAAACTAGTAGGCCTCCTAGTAATTAAACAAAACAATCATGAAAGTTGGCATAGAAAAACATTCAATATTCAAAGTATAACTCAAATATATAAAGCAATTTAGATCTCACAAGTTTACTGATTCCAAGGCTTCCGTACACTTCGACCAACAAGACTTCTAGCCGCACATGTTCATCAAAACTTCAAAAGAAAAGTTGGAGAAGAAGAAGAAGAGTTGTGTTGTGTGTTTCTTCTCATGATTTCTACCCCCTTTTATACACCATAAGTTAGTTGTGTCAAGCCCATAATATCTCCCCACATATCCTCTAAAATTTACAACTTCTCAAACCAAATAGAATAAGTCATAGAACAAGTAGGAACATGGTTGTTTTGGTTCCTATTTTTGTTCACAGCATCTTTGACCCAACTTCAAGTCTGATTTCATCCATGATGCAGCTTGATTTGCGAAAAACACAAAATATAAAAGTTTTAGCCCTGTGTCTTAGCTTTCCAAAACGTTTTGAATCACCTCCATTTCTTTTCGGATGAGAAAGTTATGCCAATTTTGGTGAAATGTGTCAAAACTGTCCAGAATTGTATTTTAGCTCTATTTTGCACATAGTGTCTCCAAATTCATCCTACAGCAAAATATAAATATAATGAGTACCTATAGTCATAAAATGAGCATAAAATAATGAACATTAAGGGATAAAAATATTACATTTTACGTTCTCATCATACCTCGACTCTTGTTAATAAAGAATAAGGTACGGCGTAATGGGATACGGTAGATATAAGTCAAGTCAAAGATCGTTCCTCAATAAATGGATAACGAGTGTGTACAATGACATATGGTCGATAAAATAGAATGGTATACTCGTCCACAGTATACAAGAGTTCTTAACGGGATAACCAACTCTAAGGCACATCATACGAAAAGATTTCTAACAACGGAGTCGTGAATCTCTATTTGTGTCAAACCTGCCAGACTATTGTCACAAGGGCTCTAGTGGTATAGCCGCAGTGATCATGTATTGCTGTTGATAACTGGTAGCTCGTATTATGACAGGATATTTAAGCTATGGTATTGGCTTAGCTAGTGACTGTCATGTTCCAATACTAGTTAGGTCTTACATAACTAGGGTAATATTTTTTGGAAACCAACCTCGAGATGGGTGTCTACTATAGTCATGGTAAATGATTGTCCTTACCTTTGTCTATCCATCTCAAGTCTAAACGGTGGTCTTTGGTCGAGGAAAGGTTGGGTTAATGCTTAAGGGTTGCTAGTTAAAGCAAGCTTCAAGCAAATAATTAGAGACACAAAACATTTGGTTTCTTGAGAATATATAGTCTTCTAGGTTGTCATTTTGACAAAGAGTAAAATCCTACTCATTCCCAAATTCAGATGGCTAGAAGGTCCTTCCAAATCAGTGAAAGACAAAATAATAAAGAGTTCAAGAAAGATGTTATTGAATACAATTACGTGATTTAAAGACGAATGTATAATTCAAGAGGAATTGTCAATACAGTCGCGGATGAGATCCTAGGGACATCTACATCTCAATCCACGTAGGTTAATCAGAAGGGAGTGAACCGAGTGCACTACGGTTGATCAATCCATAATACATCGATTCTGATTAGACATTATGTTAGTAGGCGTCCCCAATAAACATATGTCTTGAATCAAGCTCAATAAAATAGTAAGCTTGAAAAACTAGGCTATAATAGCAGCATTGGTCAAGATAGTTAAAATACAAGTATGCGAGATTTTTGAAAGGGGCACAAGTAGTTCGAGTTTTGTGAGAATCAAAAATTCACCAGGTGTTCTTGCTTATATGGTCATCCTACTATCTTCTTATCCATAAGGCCTTGGTCGACTAATGGGTTATAGACCTCTAAATTCTATATTCCAGGTGAACCTATTAGTGTTAGTCAATTACCTCGTCAATAGATCAAAAGGACCACGGGATGCTAGATTGGGAGACTTGCTACCCAACTTGCAGAACTTCCACTAGTATTGGCTTTGGATCTTATGGGACATACAGGGCTTTGTCCTATCCTGTATAGTATCCCTAACTTGTAATCATGTCTAAAGTCATTCACTACTAAAATTTGTCAAATCAGCGACGCCATAGGACGTCGCTAAATAGGAAAAATACGTCATTATTTTCAATTAGCGACGTATTTAGCAACGTTTGTACGTAGTCACGATTAACCTAGTCGCTAAACAATACGACGTCGTAATATATTGCTATTGCGATGACACTTAGCGACGCGTACACGTCGCTAATTCAGCGACTACCAGCGACGTAAAACGTCAGCAGTTACCGACGTAACCTAGCGACGTTGAGCGAATTGACATGCATCGATACTGACCTGGCTTGAGAGCCAAATGGCAAATTTCTGCGACTTTGTTACGTTGCTATAGTACCGACATATAGCAACGTTTAGCGACATCATACGTAGCGACGTTTAGTGACGATCAGCGGCGGTATTCATCACTGTTAGCGACGTTTTGATACTTACTTAGCGACGTTAACTTTCATCGCTGGACGTCGCTGAACGTCGCTAATTTTGAAAAATAAAAATACAGCATTTATAGCATTTCCTGCAGCATTTGCAGCATTTGCAGCATGCCCTACTCCATTTGTTACAACAACAATGGTGTGTATCACGAACACAGTATCAAACAAAACAGATACACACAATCACGAACATGTTTGAAATACAATCTCATCAATCAACACAGATATATAAAAATTTGTAACAACAATGTCAAACATAATGGTCCACATAAGAATAATGTATGTATAACCACATAAAAAATCCAACAATGGGCCATCACACAATAATATATATGTCGACTACGGCTGATCAGGAGGAGCATCACCGCTCCTGGAAAGAAGGTAAGCATATTGCTCCGGTGTAAGAACCACCGACGATGATGAAGGAGGAGGCAATGCAACCGCTGGAGAACGAAGTAGTGTAACTGCTGGAGAAGGAGGCAGTATAACCACTGGAGATGGGTGCATCTGTATCTCCTCTAAGGCTAGCAGTCTGGCGCTGCATTGCTCCATGCAAGCGGCTATCCTAGTAATGGTGTCGTGAATGGACTCCTGCGTTCCCTATACGTGCCGCACGGTGCGCTCAAGCTCGTCAAAGCGTACGGTGACCGACGCAGCGTCCCCTTGCGCCTGAGACCCTGGCTGCTTAGAAATCCTCCTCAGCATATCGTCGCGCAGCTCAGCAATCTGGCGGGCAATGGTATCCTCGACTCGGGACGACTCGGCCTGTGACGGATGTGAATGCACACAGGCAGAGGGAGCCCTGGATGCCTGCGTCGCAACAAATATGCCGTAGGACCCCGTACCGTAGTATGTACCGTTCTGAAGACCACCAACAGCGGTCTTCCAGTGCTCGTCCTCCGACTGAGGCGGAGAGGGCTGCGATGTACCAACCCCTCCCTTTGCCGGTGCACTAGCACTCGCACGTTCATCACGTAGCCTAACAAACTCGTCCTAGAAATCATTGTGCATCTCTATACATCAGTACTTACCTAAATTAGCCTAATAAACGTCTAAAGTATTTAATTATTATTAACTATATGGTTATCTATATATTCTTCAAGTTGTGTTAAAAATTAACAAAATCTAAATTAGTACTTACATAGCTCTGAGTAGCCCAGTCGTCGATGAGCTTCCCGTCCTTCCGATGGGTAGCCAGAAAGACGGTCACCATGTTTGCGTCCTCACCCCTCTGTACCTGCATATTTGTTATATTTTATTCTTTAGTAAAATAGAAAATTATATACTCCTACTATCAATAAAATCTTATATGTTGCAATAAATTATATACCAGACGACGAAAATGCTCCGTGCACCGGAATCGATCCACCACACCACTTTCCGGCCCTCGTCCTAGCCGCCTTCGCCTTCTCCGACCGCTCTGTGTACCGGGGCTCCTCAAATCGAGCCCTCATCGTGGTCAACTGGTCAGGTGTGATCCAACCAGCAATCGGCTTTTCGGAGCGCTGACGAGCTTTCTGATCGTTAATTGCATCACGGATCAACTTGGCGGCGACGGCAGAAAACTGCCTCTCAATCTGCTCGGCCCGGTGTGGTGGATAAAAAGTCCTCTACAAGAATTACAAATTAAAATAATAAGTTCTATAAAATGCTTAAAATTATAATAATCATACTAAATTAACTATCTTTAGTTACTTTAAAGTGGGCAAACGAGAATGCCTTCCTCTCTTCCGAGGCATCCGAGTAGTTGATCCACGGACCCCCATAGTTGGACCTTAGAAAGGAGCCCAACGCTCTCTGTACCGACGACGGACGATATCTGTATACAACGATAACCGACGTATTAATGAATATATATAGATATACAGACATGCATAAAATATATATATATATATATTCATTTAACTTACTTCGTAGGACCGTCGGCCCAAATCTCCATCCTCGTCTCGTCCAGAGGTGTGCATGGAGGGTCGCTCTGGTATGGATCCGCCCGAGCGGGAGTAGGGACTACCTCCTCCACGTGCTCCCCACCCGCCATGCTGCTGTCAGCGGTAGGAAGGCTAGGGGAAGGAGTATGATCAGCAAGCTTGGAACTGCTCGTCACAGGTGTACTGCCACCCGGACCTGCGCCCGTATGGTACAATGGAGTACTCGGGTCATACGATGGTCCGGATCCATCCTCTGGTAACAGTGCTCTCTGTCCACCTAAGGACACGGCTCGTCCTGGCCTATCTTCGCGTCGTCCTGAGGTGCCTCTGCGTCGTCCTGCCATGCTGATAATAACATTGGAGTTCATAATTTAAGAATACAGAAATATGAATACATCATAATCACAGTTTATGATTGAAAATATAAATAAATATAATGACAGTTTAGAAATATCTGCATACATTGGAGTTCATAATTTATGTTTTCAAAAATCTGAATACTAATAGAAATGATCATAGTTCATAATTTAAGATTACAGAAATATGAATACATCAAAATCACAGTTTCTCAATCATCCTCTGAAAATTCATCTTCTTAGTTTGCCTCCTCCTCCTCCTCCTCATCCTCTTCCTCTTTCTCCTCATCGTCACTAGCATCTCCTTCGTCTTCCCCTTCGGATACTTGTACCTCTTCTACACAAGTAGATATTGAATGGAGAACTTCTGCTGAGTCGACATCAACTGTATTTGGTACAAGAGGTAGCTCGTCCTCCTGATAAGCCACTTCGTCGATGTCGTAGGTATTTCTGGCTTTAGTCTTGCATACTGCCTACCAGTCGTACCTCGTTGTTCCCCGCCTAGGATATGTTATAAAATATATGAGTTGAGCTTGACTTGCTAGGATAAATGGTTCGTATCCTTGGTATCGACGACGGTAGTTAATATCCACAAGACCATGCTTGTCAATTTTTCATCCTTGATCTTTTATGGGATCGAACCAATCAACATTGAGCAACATGATCTTGGCAGGCTCTATGCCATAGTTGTACGTCAATTCTACGATCTCCCGTAAGCCGCCATAGAAATCATTGCCTGGAGTGATATCTTTGTACTTTGTAGATTTGACACACAAGCAACTATTTTTTGTGGAATCAAGATCCAGGAAGCTATCTCTGATGAGAGCATTTGTTGACTTGAACTTAAACCCATTCACGCAATAACTTGGCCATATTTTGACGGTATAAATTGGTCCCTTGGCAAGAGTTCTAATAGATTCATTCTCAAAGATGACGTCCGGACGATCGACCTAAACACAAGAAGATACAAAATTAAGTTTAATGTTAAGTTATTTCTTGTGCAGTTGTGAATGGAGGAAGATTCTAACTAGCTTCTTACATACATATGCAGTCAACCAAGATGAAAAATGAAGTCTCATTTCTTCTTCTACTTCTTCATCGGCAATGCATGGTCTACTTGACCTCACCTCATCATTAAATTTGCTGAAAACCAATAAATATCGGGATATACTCGTTAAATTATAATAACATAATCAATAAATAGATGACTTGAACATTGAAGATTTTCACTTACCAATCTAGCTTTTCCACTTCATCCTCCTCGTAGTTGAGTAATATATATAACTGGGCAGCCTTTAGTTCCTCATCATTCAAATATCTCTTTTTTAGCTTTCCAGAAGGCTTTCCAAGAGCATTGAAGACTTTCAATAATGCATCATTATATTCTATATCTCCATCGTCGTTCCTCGGAGCTCTTGTTCTATTTATAGCAATATGAGGCTTGAAATACATTGAACAAAAGTTTGTAATCTCCTCAAGGACATAGGCTTCACAAATAGAACCCTCGACCCGTGCCTTATTTTTTACCTTCCTCTTCAGGTGGTTTAGATGGCGCTCGAACGGGTACATCTACCGATAACCGACGGGCCCACCAACACGTGCCTCATATGAAAGATAAATTGGAAAATGCTCTATAGAGTCGAAGAATCCAGGAGGAATACCCTTTCAAGCTTACACAATGTTACTACAATGTCCTTCTCCTGCTTTTCAAGCCTATCGACGAGCAACTTAGTAGAACAAAGATCTCTGAAGAATATGCTAAGCTATGTCAGTGGATCCCAAACGACCTGAGGTAAGAATTCCCGAAATGCAATCGGGATTAACCTCTCCATAAAAATGTGACAGTCGTGGCTCTTCATACCCTGTAGTTTGTTCTCCTTCGGGTCAACACATCTTTTCAAATTCGATACGTACCCGTCTAGAAATTTTAGGCCCTGGATCCACCTACAAAGTTTACCTTTGTTCTCCTTGTCCAGTGAGAAAATGGCCATGGGCTGCTTATACTTTCCACTGCCTTCCTTTATCAAATGTAACTCTGGACGTCTGCATATTTCTTCTAAGTCCAACCTGGCCTTGGGATTGTCTTTCGTCTTCCCTTTTACGTCCATCACAGTATTTATTATATTGTCAAATACACTTCTCGATATGCATGACATCCAGGTTATGTCTGAGCAGATGGTCACTCCAATATGGTAGGTCCCAGAATATACTCCTCTTCGTCCAGTTGTGAGCGCGGCCAAATCCATCACACTTGTACCCCGCTGTAGGCTCTTCAATAGCACTTGACAATTCTTTAACTTCTTCCCATATCGTGTCCCCGGACCACCGTGGTGGTGGACTGGACTTCTCTACCACGCCAGCACGAAAAGCATTCCTGTTCCTCCGGTACGAATGATCCTTTGGCAGGAACTGTCGATGACAATCAAAGAAGCACGGTTTTCCTCTGTATTTCAAACGGAAAGCCTTAGTGCTATCCATGCAATACGGACATGCAAGACGACCATGGGTGCTCCAACCCGATAACATTCCATAGGCCGGGAAATTATTGATGGTCCACATTAGTGCAGCCCTCATCTGAAAGTTCTGCTTTCTAGAAACATCATATGTGGTTGCACGTACTTCCCACAACTGATTCAGCTCATCTACCAAGGGCTGTAAGTACACATCGATATTTCTCTTCGGGTTCTTCGGACCTGAAATAATAACAGTTAGGAACATGTAAGGAGTCTTCATACACATCCAAGGAGGCAAGTTGTACGGAGTAACAATCACAGGCCAACAAGAATATTGTGAGCCCAAAAGTCGAAATGGGGTAAAATCGTCGGAGGAAAGCCCCAATTTGACATTACGCGTCTCCGAAGCAAAATCAGGATACACTCGATTAAAGTGCTTCCATGCTTCCCCGTCGGATGGATGATCCAGTACTCCATCTATTTGTTTCCGCTTATGCCAACTCATATTATCAGCTGTCTCCTTTGCCATAAACAACCTCTGCAACCACGACGTCCAAGGCAAAAAGTGCATCGAATCTGTTGGGTTGCGTGCACCAGAATTCCATGTTGTATTAGTTGCCTTGAAGCGATCGACACCACAAAATCTGCAGGCGTCTTCATCCTTGTCGTCCTTATAGTACAACATGCATCTGTTGCGGCATGCATCAATTTTTTCATAACCCATCCATAGCGATCTCACCATTCTCTTGGATCGGTAGAAGTCTTAAGGTAACTTACCACCCTCCGACAATATATCTTTAATTAACTCCAGGATTCGGTTGTAGCATTTTTGAGACATGTTAAAATATGATTTTATGCTCAACAATCTTGTAATCACCTCCAACGGTGAATGGTCATCACAACCAGGATATAAAGGAGTCCTTGCATTCTCCAGCAACTCCATGAACTTTACAGCATCGGCATTCGGTGCCTCCTCAGCTGCATATTGATTGTTCGGATCGAAACTAGGCCCCGCAGCATTGAAAACCATGTTCGTCCACCCTTGGTCATAATCAGCATGCTCGTGGACATCTACATAAGGCTCCACAAAAGGCTCCGGCTCGGAGGCTAAAGGCATAAGTTCTCCGTGTGCGGTCTACTGATAATAATTTGGCATGAAACCCTTCGAATACAAATGATATATCACAACTACTTCCGAATGATATTTTAAGTTACGATATCTCACACATGGATACTTAATTTTTGTACGGTCCATGTACTAAGGGAACGCCTTGGCAAACTGCAGGAACTGTTGCACACCCTGTAAAAATTCATCCCGCACACCGCACATGCCATCAGGATGACGATTGTACATCCAAAAATGGTTCCGCAGATAGTAATTCATATCCATTTTAAGATAATTCTGCAAAGATTGACACAGATAATAATTCATCAGGATGATGATTGTACATCCATAAACGGTTCCGTATATAGTAATTCATATCCATTTTAAGATAGTAATTCATATCCATTTTAAGATAATTCTGCAAAGATTGACACAGATAATAATTCATCAAGATGACGATTGTACATCCACAAACGGTTTTGCGGATAGTAATTCATATCCATTTTAAGATAATTACTGTAGAAAGTGAAGACCGACATGAACTGACGCACGAAAGTGACGATTGTACGACCATAAGTTTTATGTTCTTCAACAATATATTTCACATGCTTAATTGCCAAGTGTAGGGACGAATGGCTCAGAACACAACCCAAAATTCATTCTAGTACACATTAGTATGAATCATCTATGTTCTGTACATATGGTGTAGTATATGTTCTTATCGAATATAGTATCTGAAGGATGTAACAGAATCAATAAGATGAACCCACAAAATGTAATACTAAGACATTATCTACTACTAAAAGATGTAGTGATAGGTTGTCGTATCATCATTGCCGAGGGATGGGGGTCGGAGGACAGTCAACTTTATCTACGGCTACATAGTTTCTGCCTCGTCAGTCGAATGGCTGCAAGGACTATGTCTTGATCACGACGTTGTACAGTAGATTAATGCAAATTCCTTATAGCAAACGTCGTACATAGATTTCTGTCTCGCCAGTTGAATGGGAGATAAAAAGGTTATATTCGATTTTTGACAAGTGTGAGAACGGATGGCTCAGAACACAACCCAAAATTCATTCTAGCATACATTAGTGTGAATCATCTATGTTCTGTACATATGGTGTAGTATATGTTCTTATCGAATCTAGTATCTGAAGGATGTAACAGAATCAGGAAGATGAACCCACAAAAAGTAATACTAAGACATTATCTACTACTAAAAGATATAGTGATAGGTTGTCGTATCATCATTGTCGAGAGATGGGGGTCGGAGGACAGTCAACTTCATCTGAAAGTTCAGTTTCACTAACAGACTGACTTTAATTCAGTTAACATGACATCGTAAACACTGTTAGTCCATACCAGTTCTAACTGAGCTCAATAAACTATCAATATAAATTTCTAGCTAAACCAAACTTACATAAGTCTCAGTTTACTTGGTACTATCCTATACTATATGAGTTTTCAGGTTCATACACTAAATCAACCCCCTGTTACCAGAGTCAGTCACATCCTTAGGATAGATATCAACAGTCCAATATCAGGACAGCTACTAATCAGTCCAATTGATTTCAATCTTAAAATAATTTCAGTCTTAAAATGAATCCAATTGATTTTAGCCATTCATTAGTAACTCCAATTGATCTCAGTCTTAAAATGAGTTCACTTATCAGTCCAATATAAACCTAATTATCAGTTCACTATATAGCTGTGCATCAGTCCTTTATAAATCCATATTCCAGCCATACAATCAGCTACTATCAGTAACCACAAAATTCTTAGGTTTCATAAGACTGTCTCGAATTGAGACAAGTTCAAAACAGCACTCATATAACCCTGCAATCAAGTTACAGTTAAGGAAAATATTGATTGTTGCAACACCACAGGTCTGATGTCAGCCACCCCATAGTAAGAGGTCCACCCTGTCTCACTTGTTTGGTGTGCAGGACAATATCATTTGCTGATACATCCCAGTAACCATACTACATATTTATAACCCACCATAACCCAATAAAATGTGACATGAAAGAGAATACTTAAATGGATTCAGACATCTAAACACAATGGCTGTAAGCCTCCTAATAGCCCTACACCCCAATACAATCTACTTGTTCCCAAATCGAACCATTAATTCAATTCCAAAGATTTCAAACCCGACACATTCAATGGACTGAACAAATAGTGCAACTAAGGACTGAACATGTGCCCTTCTAAACTATAATATACAAATGGATATCCCTCAACATGAGCAAGCAAGAACTGTGGGCACACAAGTCAGATATTAGGTGGCCAGACTAGCCAATAACGAAATTGAAGCAGTGTATATTAGTTATTACATCTATCATCAGAGAATGAAGCTTCGCAATTAGGAGTATCAAGAAGAAATAGTGTAGGCCTAGACAGATGAACATGGTGAAAGAAACACCTATCATTTCTTCACAAACTTGTAGGAAGTGTAGGTAATATCAAACATTCAGTTACTCCATTGGCCAGTTAACTCTTCCCAAAAGATGAACATGGCTATACCAAAAGATGTCACACTGGTTAGCCAGTTAACTCTTTCCACATTATGTCCAAACATATATAGAACCTTCCCTAACCAGCAAACCGCAATAGGCAGCCTCTCCCTGGCATTAGCTTCGACAAACACTCTAAAGTAGTGCCCTATATAGAGAGAGGTCGAGAGAGAGGGTAGGGGCTACATGAGGAGAAGGCCGGAGGAGGGTGCGAGGTGGAGGAGGCCGGAGGAGGGTACGAGCGCCGGAGGAGGGTACGAGGAGGAGGAGGAGCACTGAAATTTTTGGGGGGAAAAAATTCGGCCGCGAATAGAAAAGAAACCCTCGTGTCCATGCCCTATCTGAAATATTTAGCGACGTCCACATGGGGCGTCTCTAAACGTCGCTGACAATTAATATAATGCGACGTAATATAACAATCGTCGCTACACGTCGCTATATTAAAATAATTAGCGACGTGTAGCAACAAAATTATGTCACATTATACTAATATCGCTATTCGTCACCACCAGCGACGAATTGCGATGTCACATTTACACGTCGCTAACTCCCCAAAAAATAACGATGTTCACTCATGGAGTCGCTAAATTCGTCGTAATTTTGCCATATTTTAGTAGTGATTTCACCGAGGATTATTCCCCGCCCGTATACTGTGGCTGTGGTAAATCCTCGATTTCGTAACTCAAAGATGATACCAAATCGCATTTCTTAACTCTATCCAATATTGACTCAAGGGTAACTACGATCAAAAGAGGACCACTAGCCATAGTTTTAGCAACATTCTATAACCTATATTTTCTTAAACTAATTTCAACTCTAGGGGTCGTGCCTCGCCAGCGCACTGCTGGCTGTAGTGAATCCATAGTCTCCATAATTCAAATAAATGGCGATACTGCGCTGCTTTCCTGCCATTATGAGTTAACTAACATTCCTTTAACTATATCTTTAAAAAAAATTCATGAGCTTCTAGAGATTCAAACAAGTTGACTATGAAATAAAGCGTAAGTATCTATCAGTCACAACCCTTAAAATAAAGATGAACAAGGAGAAAATAACTGAAGATAAAGAAATACAAACATTCTAACTATTCCATGTGTATTCAAGCCTTTGAGAAAAAACTTGAATCGAAACTAACTCGAGGTTCGAATATGGGTAACATAATCAGAAATTATTTAAAAATAATAATTCTTAGGCAAAATAGGAACTAAGTAGGCAATTCAGACTAAAATATGAGGATGATATCTAAAGAGGCAAGAGAAGGAATTGCATAATTTATCAAGGTTAGATCATTAATTCTAGGAAGTCCTGACTCACTAAGCAAATAATCTATCCCCATTGAATCATATCGTCATATCTAGAGGTAATAGTGTACCTATGGGGATCTGACAAACTATCAAAATTAATAACTTCTCATCTAAATTGTATGGCCAAGACTACCCATCGGTAAATTTGTATAAGGGTCTCCTAGTCCTAGTCATCCTCTTAAATTAAATTAATCCCCTAACTCATGAATGAACATTTCCTAGTCGCAGGCTCGCAATAGTACAACTAACTTTAGTACTATCACGAGTTCGCATGATTTACGAAGACAGACCTGCATGGGCCCCCACAAAAACTTGTCACGACCCGCACCCACTTTTTCTGATACGAGACGTATCCAAGCCAGCCTACGCCGCAGAGTCGGCGGTAGAACGCTGTCACGGCCATAATGCTCAAAATCATAAATAATTCTCATTCACAAAAATTAATTTAATTTACAATATTCACAAGTTTTACATTTGTAGAAAAATATAAACTCTCGCAAAAATTGAAATGATCACAACTCATCTATCTAGCTAATCTCTAGGTTTTTGTCTGCAAGTACATCCGTAACTCCCCATGCTAAGTAAATCAACAGCTAACCAAAAAAATATTGGTTTTCAGTCAGGAATGGAACGAGTACAATTCACTAAATGTAGTTTTAATAAATAAAAATGACTATACAACAGAGGTTAGCCTTTAAATATATGATTTGAAAAATAAACACAAAAAGACAAAATAAAACTAAACAAAGGAAAACAATAAATAAATACAAAGACAATACTCACCGACTGACTGAAGTACCTTTGATATGTGATCGGTCTCGGAACAATTACACGACACTGTCTACAATAAAAAGAAACACCAACTGTCAATAAATATAAAAAGTTTGAAAAAATTACTATAATGGCAGTTGCAAAAAGCACGACAATTTTCTTGCACATACATTAGATGACCATTATTATCGAATCGTCACTAAATAAAATAGTATTTCTTGACGGATCCTCTAAAATCGTCAACTATTATACTATAAAATTGTTAAATAAAACGTGTCCTTTCTTAACGTAAAACTAAAACCGTCAAGATAACCCCTTTCCTTGACGGTTTTCTAAGACCTTCAGGAAATAAACCGTCAAGAAACACCATTTTCTTGTAGTGAGGAAACTGACCATATGTTAGTTCCATTGCTTGAGGAAACTTTTTGTTTGCTTCAAACCATGCTAATAATTCAGATTTTTGAGATTTAGGTCTCTCAAGCACAACATCTATTGCATCACTGTCTGAAAAAAAATTACTGTTTGCTCATTTGGTAAGTGAAAACTCAAATGCTCAACGGTAGGTTCTCTATAATTAATATCAAAAGCAAAAAGTCTCGAAGTAGATTCACATGAAAATAAGTATCTACAATTATAATACAACTTTATTTCATCCACTATCTGTATGCTGTTGCGCAGAACTCTGATAAAAGGTTGTCGTTACATGATCATGTCCTTTGTTGACGTATTTAAAAAGATATTTAGTTGAACGGGATTGGTTACACCATTCAACATTGATATGAGCATTATACCTCAATAGTAAGTGCAATACTACAAAAATGGTTAAAAATGACGGCCCAGTAAGCTAATTGATGATATTTGTTTGGCCGTCATCTACAAATGTGTCATCTTTATCGTGAAAAATAAATGACAACTAGACATCCGTCATCTTTACTTACAAAAGATGTCTTCTATAGGTTATCTTCATTTATAAAAGATGACATCTATATATCATCTTTATTTACAAAAGATGTCTTTTCTGTGAGACAACAATGACAACTCAATACACGTCTTGTTTCTTTATAAAAGATGACTTTATATGTCATCTTTATTTACAAAAAATGACTTTCATGTGTCATCGTTATTTATAAAAGATGACATTTCTATGAGACAACAATGATATGTCATCACACGTCATCTTTCTTTATAAAAGATGATTTTATGTGTCATCTTTATTTACAAAGATTACTTTCATGTGTCATCATTATTTACAAAAAATGAATTTTTTGTAAGACAACAATAGGAACTCAACATATGTCATTTTTCCATATAAAACATGACTTTATGCATAATCTTTGTTTGTAAAAGATGACTTTCATGGGTCAACGTTACCTGCAAAAGATACTACCAAAATAAGCCATATTAGCGACGAGATTAGCGACGCAAGTTGAAAATATCGCTGATTTTGTTGTATTTAGCGATGTCAGATAAGAACGTTGTTGAACGTCATTATCAGTGAGTTTCAGCGACAGTTTGTGACATGCATTGTTGTTTGGAAAGCAAATGTCGTGTGATCGTCGGAGAACGTCGATATTTTTTTAGTCAACGACGTTTAACGACTCTGCCACTTGAATGTCGTCAGTGTTTAAGTCGACAGCGACGTTCAGCGACGTCATTTGTGAACATTGCTAAAATGTTTCATATAGGGTTCTAGTCGATCGACTTTTTATTTTTTCACGCAAATTTTTCATCTTCCGCTCTCCCAAATTTCTCTCCCCGTTCCCCCTCGTCTCCGGCGACCCCCTCCCCCAGCGACCCCCTCCCTCCGGTGAACCCCTCTCCCCGGCGGCCCCTCTCCCCGTGGCCCCTCTTACTGATGCTACTACAGTCCTCCGCGCGTTGTCGACATCCTCCCCGTCGCTACTCCAGTTCTCTACTGCCCCGGCGATCCCGACCCGACCAACAAAGGTATAACCCTAACCCTATCTCCCTTTTCCTGACATGACACAAACACACAGACACACACACACACGCTGGCTCGACACACGCACACACACCGACACAGACACACTTTGATACGTGGACAGATACGCTAACCCTTACCCTATCTTCCTACATATGTGTGTGTGTGTGTGTGTGTGTGTTTGTGTGTGTGTGTGTGTGTTTGTGGTAATAGAGGATAGGAAGGAGAAGAAGAGCTCGACCATTGACCCTGTACAAGAGTGGCATTAGCCACTGCTGAACAGTCAGAGAGGAGTGCACTGATGACCAGTACACTAGGCAGCAATAGGGTGTGTTATGTGTGTGTCCATAGATATAGGGAGGATGCTATGAGTAAATATAGGAATATAAGTGTAAGAGTGTAGCTAATCATTAGATAAATAGATAGGTAGATTGGTTGGATAGAATAGTTGGATAGATTGGAGAGTAAGTGGCAGAGAAAGGCACAACAGGCTTTGAGCCCGGCATCAGAGATTAGATGCAACGACAACGTATAGAGTGAAGGGGGCTATGCAGTATTAGAAGAGGAGAAGCAGTAGCTTCATGGCAGGTTAGTAGTAGTCTAGGACTTCTTTGTTTGTAGGAAAGCAAGAGCAACATAAGATAGGGAGATAGGGTGTAACGCCCCAGTTCCAAAATACTTAGGACTAAGTATATAGACATGCCAGCTGCACACATACGAAGCATACTCCAATATATGGAATCCTCGTAAGTATACATAAGCTGTAAATATAGTAAAACCAAGGCTAACTAATCTCATCCACAAAATAAAGGAATAAAAAATACCATATAATCAACTATAAAATATCTTTATACAAAATATTGGGAGGAGACAAATCCACTAACAATTATGAAAAGAAGGAGAATACATAACCAAAAGAAAGAGTTTGGCGAGCGAAACGAAGACGATCTAAGTGCAATCATCCTCGAAGAAATAGAGATGATCACGACCATGGCTAGAACACCTGCTGTAAAACCCCTAAATTTCTACTATTTTTTTATATTAAATTTGGTACCGATTTAAAATTTTGTATTGTACGTCACGTAGTCGTATTGTATGTCGTGTGCGAAGGTTCGTCTTTCGTAATTGCTCGACGAATACGAATATGTACGAGCGTACATATTTTTGAAAAAACATTATTTTATTATTTTTATAGTTTCAAAGAAATATAGACAATAATTATTTCTAGCTATTATTTTCAAGTTTACGATTTTATTTATGAAAGCCTTTTCGTTTATAGCAGTTATTAATAATAAATAATATTCTTAGGCATACATATATTTCCTAAATATTTTGCTAGTTTATTTTAAATAAAAATGTAATTTTCGAGATTTATTAATATTAGTATTTTATTATTCAAAAAGATATTTATAAATATTTATTATTTTTGAAATTATTATTATTGGTATTTAGAAAAATATATTTGAAAGTTATTGTGGCCATTTAAAATCTTGATTTGATTTTTGGATTTATTTAAATATCCATATTTGGAACTTGATTTATCCCATTTGATTTGAGCTAAAATTTAATTAGATTTGAATTGGATTTGATTTGGATGTAGATTTATTGAATTGATTTAAACTAGTAATTTAATTATCTATTTTTGGGGTTTAAATTAAATCCTAATCCATATCTAATTGGGAATTTCCACATCCTACAAATAGGCAGGTACTCCTCCATGAATTTCTATTCTTCCATAAATTTTCTACCATAGAAGTGAGTGCATCGTGTCCATGACCGTGTCCGTGTCCCATCCACTATATGTTCATTGTACAAATACATTTCTCCACCCCGGGTCCGACAGATCCGAACGTTCGTTCCCGTCGTGTCGGACACACCCGACACGACTCATCCTAACCCTAGCCCTAATCCTAAACCCTATCCCGTCTTGTCCGCTGCCATCTCCATCCCATACCCGACCTTCACTTCCAACATAACCCGACAGCTCCCTTCACCGACCCGAATCACCCCGCCGGCCTACACCACCACCACCAACACCAGTACCAACACCATCACCATCGGCATCATCCCAACGCTTCCGGCCAGCAAGACCACCCGCCGCCAAATCCTCTCCACCACAGCCATAACCAAAACCAAAAAAAAACAAAAAAAACCAACATCCAACCCCACCACCGCGGCCATCGCCGCGGCAGCCACCCCTGTCACGATCGACCGACCACCACACTCGGTCGTCGCCACCACAGTAAACCCCTCGTCGTCGGTTTTACCACCGTCCGCATCCAACCCAAAAGAAACCCAAAGGAGTAAAAAGGAACGACTCATACCTACTCCGCCGTCGGCGATCTTGGAGCCAACAGCGCCACCACGCCGTTCTTCCACGGCTGGAAGGGCAGCCCCGACAGACTGGAGCGCCGCCCTCCTCGCCGCGTGCTCCGCCGTGCCGTTTCCCCGCGGCCGGCGCACCTCCGCCGCGTGCGCCGAGCGCCTCCTCCACAAACCCTTCTTCCCGTGCCGGCCGACCCCTCAGGTGCAGCTCTGCCGCTCCACCCCCATTCTCTCTCCCTCCGGCAACCCAACGCCGCCTCGCCGCCGAACTCCGGCGCAAACCCCTCGATCTCCTCCTCCGACCACTGAGACGTTGCCGTCTCCTCCACCAGAAACCCTTCTTCCCTCTTTCTTCTCCGTAGTCTCGGCCGCCCACCAACGAAACTGACCACCCTCTCCTTCTCTCCCATCTCCGCGCGCACATCTCCGCCCGCGCCGCCTCCGACTTCCCAGCCGAGCGCCCGTCCGCCGATCCCTCTCTCTCTCTGCCATTTGCCTCTCCTTTTATCCCCTTTTTTTTAGTTTTTGTATTCTCTCTCCGAGAAAAGAACAGTAGAGAAGCAGCTCTCTGTTAGCTGCAGATATTTATTATTATTATTATTATTATTTATTATCAGTATTGTTAATATTATTATCATTATTAAGAAGGTTGTCTTATAGATTTTAAAGGATTTTATTATTATCATCATCATCATTATTATTATTATTATTATTATTTTAGGAATGTAATTATGAACTGTATATGTAAATATATCATTAGTATTTTTGAATTGTTATTATTATAATTAGTTTAACGACTACTACTAGTAAAGCAGTATGTGGACATTATTATTATGATTACTATCATGATTATTTTTTTTATTTATTAAAAATATAGTTATGAATATTAGGGATTATGGTTATTAGTTTAATTATTATTATTTTTAATATTATTACTAAGTTATCATTTTAGAATATGATTTGGAGATATTTTCCTAGATTTTTATTATAATAGATTTCTACGAAAAATCCTACCTTTATGATTTTCAACCTAATTAACTTAAAGGAATTTTGGACTAACAAAATATAATTTCAGAAATTTTTATATAACTATTTTCAAGTATTTATCTAAAACTCATAGAATATATATTTTGAGAGATTATAAATAGTTTTCTATATCATATAATATTTATCCATTAATTCCTTGAATTTTTCCCTGTCCAAAACCAGTCCTATTATTCCTATTCACAATCCCTTGCCAATTCAAGCCCACCTTATGTCCACCCTAACTAAATTGACCGTTCTGGACCCGATGCACCGGTCTGTACCACCAACAGAGGTCCCCTTGTGTAGTTGTCGCACCGAAGTCGCAGTTCGTACCACCTTGATCATCGCAGCACACCAGGCATACTACCAGGCAAGACACCTTGCCATTTGCTGTTTAATTATTTTAGCTCATATTTTATGCATGTTCATTATTTTCTTTATGCAAAATAAACTGTGATACATGGCATAACCTGTTAGAATTTACTGTTCAGTTTCTTGCTATATATTATTTTCTTACACATTAAACCTAGATTTAAGGGACCACCTTTGTGTGTTGCATTCATGGCCTTGACACGTTGTACCACGAAGTTGTGTGTCGTATGTAGAACACGGAAGTGCGTGATTGGCTGGCCACCAGTACGTACAAGCCGTGCGATAGGAATAACCGCTAATAGAGGTTGCATGCTAGTTTGACTTAGCGGTTATAGAGTTAGCATTGGGCGGAAAGAACATGATTGGAAGTTGACTACCACCCTATCTATCGTAGACTCGCTCGCTACTGAGGAACGATAGGTAGACTATATACTATAGACTCGCTCGAAACTGAGGAATAGTATATGGTGTTGTGACTCGCTACTGAGGTACTGCATTAGTAATTTCTCGACTTGACCGGGTAGTCATGCGACCATGAACTGTTCTTAAAACTGTATCCACTTAGACTGGTTAGGCTACCCTTATCCGTTAGGTACGAGTACCTTTGGTTTGGGTACTTGTATCTGACCGTAGCTTGGAACAATATCTTGTCGCGGATTAGTTCGTCACATCTTGTCCTTGTTTGGTTGTAGGTGTGGCTTACTACTTCGATGAGAAGGTATTGAACCTTGTTGGGGTCCGGATACCATATTGGATTCGTAGCATGGGAAGATACGTTAACGTGAATTAGTTTACCATCGCCTATCCTTGTTTGGTTGGGGGGATGGTACGCTCGTTCAGTAGGTGCGTATTGGACCATGTTATAATTCGATTGACTTATTTATTTGAGCAATATTTATTCAGTTTATATGGTATGATATTATGTGTCTTGTTACGTCCCTCTGAGGACCTGGTTATCTCCCCAGGTCTGTGCTATTATCTTTTGCAGGTGCTCTAGCTCTAGCCGTGTTCATCGCTATTTCTTCGAGGATGATTGCATTTGGATTGTCTTCGCTTTGCTCGCCAAAATCTTTCTTTTGTTGTATATTTCTTTTCATAGTTGGTAGTGGATTTGTCTCCGCCCAACTACATGTACCAAATGACAATTTCATAGTTGATTATATGATATCGTTTATTCTTTTATTCTTGTGGATGAGATTAGTTATGGTTCTACTGCATTTTACAGCTTATGTATCCATACGGAGCCTATATACTTCGTATGAATACAGCTGGCATGTCTACGTTCCTAATCCTACGTATTTTGGGACTGGGGCGTTGCATGTTTTTGTGGTGGCCCATGCAGGTCAAGATAAATTGTTTGGTTACTTTACCATACCAAGCAAGCCTGCGTATAGGATTAGAAGTCTAGGATCTCATCCACATACTTGACATCTTTTCTTAATTTTATCTACCGTTTGACTCATCAATTGCATCTTACTTGCTTCCTTCCATCCCTATTCTTATCTCCCCTTCGTGCTTGCTAGAGATTGACCCTACTAGTTAGTTGTCCCAAAACACCATTAGTTTAATTCTTTAAGTTGGGTAGAATACCTTATGAACTAGCAACCCCTTTGACCTAGTGACCTATACTAGCAAGCTTATTTAGATCCTAGAATCTAGAGGACCTAACCCGTCTAACCAACCAAGGACTTGGACAAGAAGACTATAGGACGACTGTATGACTTAGCATCATTCTATCTTCTTTAAATCTTAATCTCTCGTGCCTATGTATTTACCGTTTGACTAAATGATGCTAATGTATCCTAGTTTTTGCAAGCTTATTTTTTTTATCAAGTTTGTTCATGACATATGCTATTGAGCGCTCACTAGCCTATTGTCTAATCAGAACCGGTACATAATGGTCTGATCAACCAAGTGCACTTTAGTTCGCTTTTGTCTATTATTCTACGTGGATGGGGACATAGCTTAACTTATCCTTTAGAGTCCCATCCGCGACTGCCTTGGCAAATCCTTTGAAAATTTTGGTCGTCCTTGAATTACGTACTTGTATTCGATAATATCGTCTTGAAACTCCTTATTGCGTTCGCCTTCACCTATTTTATAAAGACGAAGGCATTGTACTAGAAATTCCTCTAGCCTTCCTATCGACTATGACCATTCTTACTCAATGTTGCTATATCTTTACCCTAAACCACTCGTCCTTTTCTTGGCCCTATATTTGCTATCATGAACCTTCCAAGTCACTTGATTTAGGCATGAACCTAATCAATCTCTTATTCGTGCCTTAACTCGCGACCCACGTGACCATACCGTATTATTTTTCAATGAACTAGATCGCGATTTCTTACGACGTGATTTTGTGAAAACATTGTCATCGTTGGATCCCCATTGATACCCCCTTGTGTCCTCTCACCCCCCTCTATTAATTCTTAATTTCGAGGACGAAATTCTTTTAAGTTGGGTCGGATATAAAACCCCTAAATTTCTACTATTTTTTATATTAAATTTGGTACCGATTTAAAATTTTATATTGTACGTCACGTAGTCGTATTGTATATCGTGTGCGAAGGTTCGTCTTTCGTAATTGCTCGACGAATGCGAATATGTACGAGCGTACATATTTTTGAAAAAACATTATTTTATTATTTTTATAGTTTCAAAGAAATATAGACAATAATTATTTCTAGCTATTATTTTCAAGTTTACGATTTTACTTATGAAAGCCTTTTCGTTTATAGCAGTTATTAATAATAAATAATATTCTTAGGCATACATATATTTCCTAAATATTTTGCTAGTTTATTTTAAATAAAAATGTAATTTTCGAGATTTATTAATATTAATATTTTATTATTCAAAAAGATATTTATAAATATTTATTATTTTCGAAATTATTATTATTGGTATTTAGAAAAATATATTTGAAAGTTATTGTGGCCATTTAAAATCTTGATTTGATTTTTGGATTTATTTAAATATCCATATTTGGAACTTGATTTATCCCATTTGATTTGAGCTAAAATTTAATTAGATTTGAATTGGATTTAATTTGGATGTAGATTTATTGAATTGATTTAAACTAGTAATTTAATTATCTATTTTTGGGGTTTAAATTAAATCCTAATCCATATCTAATTGGGAATTCCCACATCCTATAAATAGGCAGGTACTCCTCCATGAATTTCTATTCTTCCACAAATTTTCCACCATAGAAGTGAGTGCATCGTGTCCATGACCGTGTCCGTGTCCCATCCACTATATGTTCATTGTACAAATACATTTCTCCACCCTGGGTCCGACAGATCCGAACCTCCGTCCCCGTCGTGTCGGACACACCCGACACGACTCATCCAAACCCTAGCCCTAATCCTAAACCATATACCGTCTTGTTCGCTGCTATCTCCATCCCGTACCCGACCTTCACTCCCGACACAACCCGACAGCTCCCTTCACCGACCCGAATCACCCCGCCGGCCTACACCACCACCGCCAACACCAGTACCAACACCATCACCATCGGCATCATCCCAACGCTTCTGGCCAGCAAGACCACCCGCCGCCAAATCATCTCCACCACAGCCATAACCAAAACCAAACAAAAACAAAAAAAACCAACATCCAACCCCACCACCGCGGCCATCGCCGCGGCAGCCACACCTGTCACGATCGACCGACCACCACACTCGGTCGTCGCCACCACAGCAAACCCCTCGTCGTCGGTTTCACCACCGTCTGCATCCAACCCAAAAGAAACCCAAAGGAGTAAAAAGGAACGACTCATACCTACTCCGCCGCCGGCGATCTTGGAGCCAACAACGCTACCGTGCCGTTCTTCCACTGCTGGAAGGGCAGCCCCGACAGACTGGAGCGCAGCCCTCCTCGCCGCGCGCTCCGCCGTGCCGTTTCCCCCACGGCCGGCGCACCTCCGCCGCGTGCGCCGAGCGCCTCCTCCACAAACCCTTCTCCCCGCGCCAGCCGACCCCTCAGGTGCAGCTCCGCCGCTCCACCCCCATTCTCTCTCCCTCCGGCAACCCAACGTCGCCTCGCCGTCGAACTCCGGCGCAAACCCCTCGATCTCCTCCTCCGACCACTGAGACGTCGCCGTCTCCTCCACCAGAAACCCTTATCCCCTCTTCCTCCTCCGTAGTCTCGGCCGCCCGTCGACGAAATTGACCACCCTCTCCTTCTCTCTCATCTCCGCGCGCATATCTCCGCCCGCACCGCCTCCGACTTCCCGGCCGAGCGCCCGTCCGCCGATCCCTCTCTCTCTCTCTGCCATTTGCCTCTCCTTTCATCCCCTTCTTTTTTTTGTTTCTGTATTCTCTCTCCGAGAGAAGAACAGTAGACCAGCAGCTCTCTGTTAGCTGCAGATATTTAATTTATTATTATTATTATTATTATTATTATTATTATTGTTATTATTATTTATTATCAGTATTGTTAATATTATTATCATTATTAAGAAGGTTGTCTTATAGATTTTAAAGGATTTTATTATTATCATCATCATCATTATTATTATTATTATTATTTTAGGAATGTAATTATGAACTGTATATGTAAATATATCATTAGTATTTTTGAATTATTATTATTATAATTATTTTAACGACTACTACTAGTAAAGCAGTATGTGGGCATTATTATTATGATTACTATCATGATTATTTTTTTTATTTATTAAAAATTTAGTTATGAATATTTGGGATTATGGTTATTAGTTTAATTATTATTATTTTTAATATTATTACTAAGTTATCATTTTAGAATATGATTTGGAGATATTTTCCTAGATTTTTATTATAATAGATTTCTACGAAAAATCCTACCTTTATGATTTTTAACCTAATTAACTTAAAGGTATTTTGGACTAACAAAATATACTTTCAGAAATTTTTATATAACTATTTTCAAGTATTTATCTAAAACTCATAGAATATATATTTTGAGAGATTATAAATAGTTTTTTATATCATATAATATTTATCCATTAATTCCTTGAATTTTTCCCTGTCCAAAACCGGTCCTATTATTCCTATTCACAATCCCTTGCCAATTCAAGCCCATCTTATGTCCACCCTAACTAAATTGACCGTTCTGGACCCGATGCACCGGTCTGTACAACAACAGAGGTCCCCTTGTGTAGTTGTCGCAACGAAGTCGCAGTTCGTACCACCTTGATCATCGCAGCACACCAGGCGTACTACCAGGCAAGACACCTTGCCATTTGCTGTTTAATTATTTTAGCTTATATTTCATGCATGTTCATTATTTTCTTTATGCAAAATAAACTATGATACATGGCATAACCTGTTAGAATTTACTGTTCAGTTTCTTGCTATGTATTATTTTCTTACACATTAAACCTAGATTTAAGGGACCACCTTTGTGTATTGCATTCATGGCCTTGACACGTTGTACCACGAAGTTGTTTGTCGTATGTAGAATACGGAAGTACGTGATTGGCTGGCCACCAGTACGTACAAGTCGTGCGATAGGAATAACCGCTAATAGAGATTGCATGCTAGTTTGACTTAGCGATTATAGAGTTAGCATTGGACGGGAAGAACATGATTGGAAGTTGACTACCACCCTATCTATCGTAGACTCGCTCACTACTGAGGAACGGTAGGTAGACTATATACTATAGACTCGCTCGATACTGAGGAATAGTATATGGTGTTGTGACTCGCTACTGAGGTACTGCATTAGTAATTTTTCGACTTGACCGGGTAGTCATGCGACCAGGAACTGTTCTTAAAACTGCATCCACTTAGACTGGTTAGGCTACCCTTATCCGTTAGGTACGAGTACCTTTGGTTTGGGTACTTGTATCTAACCGTGGCTTGGAACAATATCTTGTCGCGGATTAGTTCATCACATCTTGTCCTTGTTTGGTTGTAGGTGTGGCTAACTACTTCGATGAGAAGGTATTGAACCTTGTTGGGGTCCGAATACCATATTGGATTCGTAGCATGGGAAGATACGTTAACGTGAATTAGTTTACCATCTCCTGTCCTTGTTTGGTTGGGGGGATGGTACACTCGTTCAGTAGGTGCGTATTGGACCATGTTATAATTCGATTGACTTATTTATTTGAGCAATATTTGTTCAGTTTATATGGCATGATATTATGTGTCTTGTTACGTCCCTCTGAGTACCTGGTTATCTCCCCAGGTGTGTGCTATTGTCTTTCGCAGGTGCTCTAGCTCTAGCCGTGTTCATCGCTATTTCTTCGAGGATGATTGCATTTGGATTGTCTTCGCTTTGCTCGCCAAAATCTTTCTTTTGTTGTATATTTCTTTTCATAGTTGGTAGTGGATTTGTCTCCGCCCAACTACATGTACCAAATGACAATTTCATAGTTGATTATATGATATCCTTTATTTTTTTATTCTTGTGGATGAGATTAGTTATGGTTCTACTGTATTTTACAGCTTATGTATCCATACGGAGCCTATGTACTTCGTATGAATACAGCTGGCATGTCTACGTTCCTAGTCCTACGTATTTTGGGACTGGGGCGTTACACCTGCGAAAGATAAGAGCACACACCTAGAGAGATAACTAGGTCCTCAGAGGGACGTAACAAGATACATAATATTATGCTATATAAACTGAATATAGCTGCTCAGTAAATATAAGTAAGATTGGATCATAACATGGTCCAATACCTCAACATTTGGATTAACGTACCATCTCCCAACCAAACAAGGACAAGAGATGGCACACTAACCCACGATAAAATATCTTTCTAAGTTGCGAATCCAATATGGTATCCGAACTACAATAAGATTCAATACCTTCTCATCGGAGCAGTGAGCCACACCTACAACCAAACAAGGACAAGATGTGGCAAACTAGTCCACGACAAGTTATTATTCCAAGCCACGATCAGATACAGGTACCCAAACCAAGAGTACTCATACCTAACGGATAAGGGTGCCTAACCAATCTAAGTGAATGCAGTTTTAAGAACAACCTCCAACGTATGGGCCCTGGCTAAAATAGGATCAGCATGGCCCCCTCTTGGGGCACCATAGGCCCAATCAATAAGAGCATAATGTTCCGTTGAACATCAGTGGCCGTCAGTAATCCTGGGTCATCAACCTACATCTCTGGTGAAGCGTACGATCACAAAAAAAATGTGTAAAATAGCCCATACGCTAAGTATATGTCCTCTCCGTCTAATGCCTACTATGTTGTATCCACAACACATATAACCTCTATTAACCGCTAAGTCAAACTAAGCATGCAACCTCTATTAGCAGTTAATCCAAACGCACGACTTATACGTACTGGTGGCCAGCCGGTCATGCATGTCCGAGTTCTATATGTTACTCACAAAAATGTGGTACAAAGGTGTCAAGGCCTATGAATACAACACACAAAGGGTGGTCCCCTAAATCTAAGTTCAATGTACAAGAAAATAGTACATTACAGGAAATAGAACTAAACAGTAAAAATTCTATCTACTTATGCCATGTATCACAGTTTATTTTGCAGAAAATAAATAATGAATAATGCATGAATGTGAGCTAAAGTAAAATAAACATCTAATGGCAAAGTATCTTGTATGAGGTCCTTGCTGGTGAAACCGATAATCCCGTTGGGTACAGAATAGTCACAGGGTTACACATGATGAACTCAGACGATGTGACAAACTTCTAAAATAAAAACCAAATACAAAATATTTTGGAAAATTTCTGGGAAAAATATATAATGTGTATTTTTCCGTCAGCATTCCGAAACTTTAAACGGTTCGTGATTCTGATTCTTGGTTCTCCCAGAATCTCGAAAATAGTAAAACGTGCCAGTTTTCGGACAACTGACACTCCACAAATTTTCCAAAAAATTAAGTTCTGAATTTATAAAAATAAAATTTATATTCAGAAAATATACCTCAATATGATTCCAAAAAAAAATTGAAGGTCAAACGGAGTCCGGAGTTGGGAGTTATGGTCATTCGAAGTTTCTACAACCTTTAAAAATTGAGGCTGAATTTATGATGAATTTTGGGCTTAGTTATGACGAAAAAAGAGAAATTTTGATAAGGATGGTTTGAAAGATGATTTTATTCATAGATTCGATATATATATATATATATATATATATATATATATATATATATATATATATATTGGCTTGCAATTAGCTAATTATGATAAGATTAGAATTAAATCAATAAGGATGATTGGGATTTCAACTAATTCGGATATGAATAGGATTGGTTTAAATAAGAAACGATCTAATTAATGCTAGATATGATACCAATATGATAAGAATTTCTAATGGATAAATCTTTCCATAAATTTAAATCAAATAAATTATTAAAAATAAATCAATTTGGTTGCAATCCTTTAAATGATCACCATAATAATTTTAAGTATTATTCTACATTATCAAATAATTCAAATCATATGAATCCAAATCCAAATCAAACTCAACATAATAACTTTAAAATAATATTTAATATTTATCAAAACAATTTAATTCATATAAAAGATAAATCTTTAAATCAAATAACATTTCAAATCTAGATTAGACAAATCGTAATGCCACAATTAGTCATCGTAAGTATTTTGAATAATATTTAAATTATCAACATAATTTAAAGTATAGTTTATAACCACCAAGATAATTTAAATAAATTCAAATATAATCAAATAACTGATTATCATATCAAAATAATTCTCGATGTCATCAAATATTATAAGACTTACTTTTATAAATCTAAATCTTTATTTAAAAATAAATGGACAAAAATCTTTTTTCGCTAAATTTTTTTTAAAAACCAATTTTTAGAAGACCAAAAATAATAACAACATATTTTATATTTCAAATAACAAAATTCGAGAACATTTTTTATTTAGAAACATTATTTCAAACCATTAATTTAAACTAGTTTTTGATAACAAAAGTAATCATAAAATATCTTTTACAAAATTTTGATGAAAATTACTTTTAACCGCAATAATTAAAATATATAAAAATAATTAAAAAAAATCGAAAAGAGTTACAAATCTACCCCCTTAGAAAAATTTCGTACTCAAAATTTAAGGACTAATAGGATAGACGGACTTGGTTGATCGCTAAAAAGATAGTAAGAATTTGTGATAAGAGAAAATAGACGGAAGGGAAAAGAAAATTTCTTTAATGAGAACATTAATCAATTTGGGTGAAAATAGAAGAAGTGAATGGATATGGCTTGGTGTGCACGGACATGATGCACATACACATTTGTAGGTAGAGAAAATTTGTGTGAAGAAAATAATGGTAAGCTAACATATAAATAGGGTAAAAATCTTGGTTAGATATGGATTATGATTGTGTAAATCCCGCTAGATAATTTATAATTAATTTAACCGTTTTTAAAACCAATTCAACCAATCCATAAAAAAAAACTAGATATTCTTTATCTTCATTTTAAACTATAAAAATAAAAAATAGAAAAATTAATTTTTTTAATTTAAATTATCATGACAATTAAATAATTAAATCTAACAAATTTTCAATTATCTTTTTTTATAAATAGTAAAATACAATAATAATTAATTTCAAAATTTATGATAATAAATACTTAAATAGTTGAAAGATCTCTTTGCAAACAAATAAAATAAATTGCAATTAGTTTTTAAAAATCAAAATATACATGAATTTAATTTCATGTACCTCTCATGCGAATAGAATATTTTATTTACAAAAATATTATTTTCTAACTTATAAAAAATACTTGTATAGTGAGTAAAAATAGTTTTTACTTACTAGTAAAATAAAATCAAGTTTGTATGACATATAAAAATATTTACCTTCTACGATATTGATCCTCAATAGTTATTTCCTATAAAAATATTTGTAATTAAAACTTTTGTAAAAAGAATTTTAAATACTTCGTATATACAGATTAGCTCTAGACGTACGAATACCAACATAAAATAATTATCAAAATAAATTAAAAAAATCATAATAAATTTTAGGGAGTTTACATCCTACCCAACTTACAATAATTTCGTCCTCGAAATTATGAAATAATTAGGTAGGCAGAGTTGAGGAGTTAAAAAGAGTTTATCCATATGGAAATACGATCAAATGATTGGTCGAGACAAAGTAATGACGTTTAATCAAAACACGCAATTAGAAAATCATGATTTAGCTAATAAATCGTGGACATGGTTAATTAACGTAAGAAAGAAAAGATTAGGCATCTTATGTTGATCAAGATAAAACAAAAATTTAAGATTAATAAGGAATTGAGTAGATTAAGATAACATAATTAGAGACATGGAGATATTTGTTCATTGAGAGTAAATTGTATGATAGTCGTCTAGGTTTGGGTACAATTAAGGAAACACTTCTAATCATTCTTAGGTTTCCAAACGATTAGAAAGTCGCGATAGTAGATATAAGGTCGAAGGAAGGGATGAGTAGTTTAAGACGAGGATATAGTCACGGGTTGGTAACGGCTAACTACATGTGGCCATACGTGATAGGGCAACTAAAGGGGATACTCTGTATGAGTGATTTCATCCTTCTAAAATAGGTAAAAGATAAAAGCAATAAAGGGTTCAGGAAGCTACGATCGAATACAATTACGATTTTCAAAGGCATTTGAATAGTTTCAAAAGGGATTGTCAAGGCAAACGTGGATGAGATCCTAAAAGGGTTAGTATATTTGTTAACTATATCTCAATCCATGTAGAGTAATCGTAAGAAAGGTGAACCAAAATTCACTTGGTTGATCAGACCATTATGCACCGGTTCTGATTAATTAGACAATACGTTAGTGGGAGCTCTTCCAATAAACATATGTCGTGAACAAGCTCGATAAAGAATAAGCTTGCAAAACTAGGCTATATTAGCACCGTCAATCAAGATAGTCAAAATATAAGTAGGAGAATAATGATGAAAGAAATCAAATAGTCCCAGATCCTTAAATCTAGGTCACGTCCGATGGTTGGGCCTATACTGTCATCCTACTATCTTTTTGTTTAAGGCCTTGGTCGACCAATGAGATATGGTCCTCTAAGATTTATAGTCTAGGGAATCCACTTAGTACTAACTATAATGGGTCATAAGGACGAAGGAATACTAGATCGTGAGGCTTTCTATCCAACTTACAAGAGTTAAACTAGTAGTGTGAGGGAATAGTGGAACATGTATATTGTAGAAGCATGGAAAAGAATAGGAATTTCTATGCGGCCCAGAATCAACATGAAACATTATGCGGCTCAAAACTTGGGGAGTTTCATGCGGCTCAAAATTCCTGGGAGCTTCATGCGGTTCAGAAAGCTTCATGCGGCTCAGGAAGCTTCATGCGGCCTTATACGGTTTAAAATCTGCCTATACAGCTGGCCATAATTACTCTGACATAAAGGCGACAACTCTGACAGAGATGATGGCTCTGACATAAAGACAAGACATGACTTGCTCCTAAAAAGATGAGAAAATCATCATGATATCTGGCACAGTTCACAAATTTTAAAGATAACTCTTTATACGGATCGCCTATGCGACCTTCATGCGGCTTAGTCATGAGACCACTCTCATGCGGCTCAGTCATGAGACTACTCTCATGCGACGCAATCATAAGACCACCATCGTGCGGCTCGGTCATGAGACCACCCTCATGCTGCTCAGTCATGAGACTACTCTCATGCGGCTCGGTCATGAGACAACTTTCATGCAGCCCGGTCATGAGATACTCTTTATGTGGCTCAGCTATGGGATAGTCCTTCATACGGCTCATCCAGGATGCATCATTCATGCGGCTTGCCATAGAGTAGCAGTTGAGACACGTGGCAGAAATTGACCAAGTCTTAACAGTTCGGATTTAGTACAACAAACAGATCATGATCAATCTTAACCAATCTCCAGCTGCCCACTTCTCGAGATACTGTTACAAGGATGTGGCCCAAAATTAACCACGTGGCTCTACACCCCCATTACTCATAAATTCCTATAAATAGCAAGGTGTTATTCCCTTGAACACAGAGAGACACACAAAGAGATATTTCTTCACCGGAGCCGGGGTTGCGTTCGATCGTCCAATGAGTAAGCAGAGTTGATAGCACTTTCCCGAGCCTCTACCGTCACCCTCCAGAATTAAAACTAAATAATTGTACTTAGATTGCTTTTCCTAGGTTTTGTTCCTAGCTCACTTTTGCACAAGTGAGTTTGTAATTGTGAGTTAAAGTTCAGACCTCCTATAAAACTGTTCTGTTCTACGACAATCAATGGCAAACACGACGACGACTCTGCTGGAGAGTAACTTCTCCACTGCTGAGAAGTTGGTGATACAATCGGACGCAGCCAAACTCTGCTCCACGCAACAGATGCTGGTTGTTCACTTCGACCAGCAAACGTTTTAAGATATGCTCTCTGAGGGGAGCACTAGCCCCATCCAGAAGCGAGCCGGCCCAAAGAAGGCTCGCAGAGAGTGGAGGCCCAAAACCGTTGCCCCTTCCCATGCTCTAGAAGAAGTGTTCTCTGGTGCCCAAGATGGCGAAGAAGACTCACATGCAGCCCCACTTCAGGCCGCAGAGGACCCTGTTGTCCCCAAGTCGGCAAAGGAAAATACTACGATGCTGTAATTACGGGAGCAAATAGAAAATCTATGCGGTCTAGGAAGAAGCCGCATAAGGGTGCCAGTCGCATGCAGAAGGCTCATGCGGCCACCAATCCCAGTCGCATGCAGAAGGCTCATGCGGCCACCAATCCCAGCCGCATGCAGAAGGCTCATGCGACCACCAATCCCAGCCGCATGCAGAAGGCTCATGCGGCCACTAATCCCAGCCGCATGCAAGATGCTTATGCAGCCACCAACCCTTGCCACCGGAAGATGACCTATGCGGCATCCAATCCCAGCCGTCGGCCATCTGCCCTATGTGGCTCGGGTTCAGTCTTTGACCGCCTCTCATGCGGTCCTGACATCAGAAGCTCCAATGAGAATGTGTCACCATCACTTTTCCAAGATAGGGGTAAAATGATAATTTTCCATTTTTAAATATTTTAGGATTTTTTATTTCATGAATGTTAATATTTAATGATTATAGGAGTCAAATTCGAATTTCATCTCATTCCGACTTGTTTCGGGATTCCGAGAAATTTTGACTTAAGTTGTACTTAACACATTAATTAGCCATGGCCCACCAAACTCATCATTTAGATCTAGGAGTTTGGTCCAATCCCACATGAGTGATTAGGCCTAATTATGATTTTTATTTGGTCTTTTCAAACCCCCAAACCCTAATACCATTTAACCCTTCATAAAGTAAAGGAGAGGGGCAAACTTGTAATTATGAAAGGGGACAAATATCCCTCTTATATGGCAGCCACCTCTCTCCCCCTTTTCACCCATTCACACTTCAATATTTTTCCATCTTCTTCTCCAAGTGTTCTTCAAAGAAAGAAGAGCAAATCTCTTGGAATCATCTCCAAATCAAGGTTCCCTTTCCAATATTCTTCTATTAATCTCTCCCTCTACCTCAAGTGGTGCTTCTACAAGCTTTTGGGGGCAAGGAGTGAAGTGGGTGTGTCCTAAACAATTCGTTGTGTCGGAGCCGTGTCGAAGGACATTCGAATCGGGAATCCATCTCCCGATAGGTATAACCTACTCTCTAATCTATTCTTTTCATCATGTAATCTAGGTTGGACCATGTAGGATTGATTTCCATAGTTGTGTCCCTATTCGTGTCGAGTTTGAGTCCGTTTGGAGTGTCCTAGGAGAAGTTAGTGTTTGTGTTCGTGTCCTTGAGTTTTCCCCAAATTTGGACACTTGTAGAATATTTAGATTGGCCTTTAAGTGGTTAGGCACTCTTAAATTCATATTTATTTAGTGTGTTCATATATATATGTGTGTGTGTGTGTGTGTGTGTCCATGTGTGGGAGTGTGTGTGTCTATATATATATATATATAGATACATATATATGTATGTGTGTCTATATATATATATATAAAAAAAAAAAAATATATATATATATATATATATATATATATATATATATATATATATATATAAATATATATATATATATATATATATATATGTGTGTGTGTGTGTGTGTGTGTGTGTGTGTGTGTGTATGTGTGTGTGTATGTAGATATATATGTGTGAGTGTGTGTATCAAAATATATAGAGAGGGGAAATTGGAATGAGATTTATATAAGTGAGTGTTTATATATATATTAGAGAGTTAGAGAGGGAGAATTATAGAAGAGATATAGAGAGAATTAGAGAGGGATTAGAGGAGAAAAATAAAGGGAATGAGAGGGTGAGAAGAGAGAAGAAAGGGAGAGCACCCACAGCAGCAAGGGGGCTACTGCCCCCCCTAAATCAGCCACAGCAGCAGCAAAAACTGCAGCAGCAGTAGCAACATTAGCAGCAGCAGCAAGCAGCAGTTTTTCCCCCCTTTAGGCCTCCATTTGACCCCCGTAACCCCCGTATATACCCCCATATGTATACCAATATATATACATATATATATCCTATATATTAGCTCTAAATACACCTAATCAACCCACTAAAATAGCCCCTAAGCTAGTCCTAAGAGAGGGTGAAAAGAGAGAGTTTGAATGAGTGAATGAGTGAGTGAAATGTTAGTTAGGATGTTGGTGACGGAGTGAAATTGAGTTCCGTGATTCGGAACGCGTCGAAATATGGAGGAGACTTAGCAAATGTGAAATAGAGTTTGCTGGTAGGCACCTAGGTAGGAATCGGGGTTGCATGTGGGATTAGGGAGATGGTATCGCACCGTACCATTTCGTATCTTAAAATATTCAAGATAACAGGAAAACGGACGATACGGACCGTAAGATGGACTGGATGTCCACTTACCCTAGGAAACTTGTTAGGTAATGGTTGTATAGGCTAGTACCCCACTACCCTAGGAAGCTCGAAGTGAAATTCCTGAGGGAAGGCCACTTGGCGTCGAGTTAGAATGGTTAAGGGTAAATATTTTAAGGGGTAATCGGGTAAATTCAAAATACGGGGTTCGGATATTCGGATTAACTTGAAACTTGGGCGGCTTGTTGGGTACACCCTACAAATATCATATTTGAACCAATTTTGGCTCGGTTGACCTAGAGTTGACTTTTTATCCAAAAGTCAATCGTGTGTCAACACTTTGTCTAGATTTGACCAAATCCAAACTAGAGTTGACCAGTTGACCAAAAGTCAACTGTTGGTCAACATTTGACCAGTTTGACCTAGGATTGACCTAGAGTTGACTAGAGTTGACTAAGGTTGACCAGTTGACCAAAAGTCAACTGTAGGCCAACTCTTGACCCCGTTTGATTTGCTTTGACTTGTTTTGTCTTGCGATGACTGGTATGACCTAGAGTCGACTTAGATTGACTTGATATAACTTGATTTGACCTAGATTGACTTGACAAGACTTAGTGTGACTCATTGAGACCTAGTTTGACCTAGATTTTATATTATTCATTGTGAATCATTCTTAAACTTGTTTAAACCTAAATTAACATACGATATCTCATATTTAGGTTTCTGAATACCACTCTGAGCATTGTTATACCCTATAGCTCATGACAGCAGGCGAGTACATTCTCTGATAGCAGTTACTTATTTTGATATCTTCTTTACCAGTTCAGTTATAGTGTTTACTTGATTCTCGACACATTAGTGCACGGACTAGTATTGTCGGATTCCTGTCATGAGATGTCATTCTTGGATTTCTTGGGATACGGGTACTTGATTGGTCTTGATTCTTGTACTTGTATTAACGCTGATTCCTGAAGAGGACTTGCTCCCCTCTTAGGGAATCCCGCGTCATGACGTGTTATGTTCGGATTCGTGTACTATTCGGGGATGGGGAATTTTATAGATAGTGTGATCAATACCCACCTTGAGTTACTACTTGTATTATAGCTATACCCTCACCTCACGACGGGTATAGCCTGACCTGTGCTACTACCTGCTCCATAGCTTGCCATCCGGGCCGGGCCGAGTCTACGTACTTGTAGCCGGTCGGCTGGAAGCCTGATTCTTGACCCATACCGATCACATTATGCTATAATATTCGAGGCACTTTTATATTTATTACATCAGTTACATGATTTATAGTTCAGCTTACTTTTCCTGCATGATTCACCCTGACATGATTTCCATTTTACATATCATGTTACACTTACATCTTGATATGTTCATCTTGTACTCTATTATGATTGACTGTTAGAGCATTTGTCATTACTATGGAATTTGTTGCCAGCGTTGTACTCGTTAATTTTCCTGACAGGATAACATTATGATATATCCAGATGACATAGATATGAACTGCTCTACCTACTATGGGTATGGTCAGGACGTAGATTGCGGCCAGTTGACACCCTTGGAGCCAGTGGGTGATAGTACTTCTGTCTAGATCTTTTTAGCTAGGTTTGACTGGACTGCGATCCAGCTAGCTTTCAGACTGTAGTTTTCTATGTTATATTTTGAGACCCTGATATGTTATGTATATATCTGGGCTTGTGTCGGATATTGGACTTATTTCTATTTTCATCTATCATATGTCTGTCCTTCTGAGCTATCTACCTTAGTTTTATTCTGTGATTGAGACTGTATTGATATGTCACCTCCATTTGGAGAGTATATACTATACATGTACCTTTATACTGTTAGTCGTAGTATTTACATACATTATATACATCGTTCTACCGCCGATACTGCGGCGTAGGCTGGACATACCCACATGCTCTTGCCCCTCATAAGAGTGCAGGTCATGACACATTTTTATGGTGGCCCATACAGGTCAGAGTCGTAATTAGTGCGATCTCGTAATGGTGCTTGACTTATAGTACTAATTATGAGCCTGCAATTAGGACGTAGGACCTAGGATATGATAGGAGTTTCTCAATCACACCTAGAAAAAGTTTCCGATCTTTTGATTATCATGATTACTTTCCTTGTATTAAATTAACGATCCTTCTTTGATAATATCTTCTCATATGCCATATTGATCTCCTTGTTTCAATTCGTCTCCAGGATGACAAAGACGCACTCGCAGGCCACTGGATCGAGTAGCTTGCCCGAGAGATCTGACCAGGCTGAGGAGGAGGTTCACGAGACTGTCCCAGTGATTCTACTATCCCAAAGGCCTTGGCAGTTGCACAGGGAGGTCTACTACCTCCACCCCAGAGGGTTTCGGTCGTCGTTTCGGAGATGCTACCGCCACCACCTCCGATATCGACGGATACACATCATATGTTCCTTCTCCTTCAGCAGATGATGGAGACTCAGCGGGCCCAGGCAGAGGCATCGGAGCGCTAGTCGGAGGCGTCACACCGTTAGATTGAGATGCTGAGGCAGAGCATGGAGAACTCGTATCAGCTTGCGCTGGCAGCCGTAGAGAGAGTGGCACCGGGTATGGTACAGGGCCCTACTGGCCAGCAGCCGTACCAGCAGCATTCCAGGCCAGGGACAATACTAGACTTTAAGAAGATGAGCTCCAGGGACTTTACGGGCACGGAGGGTATCCTTTATGCAGACGATTGGCTAGAGGATGTATAGCGGAGCATGGAGCTGGCAGAGCTTCCTAGAGGACTTTGGGTTTCGGCTGCAGCCAGCCGATTCTTCGACATCGTGCTGACATGGTACCGTACGGATCCTCGTGCGTCGGTGAGAGGGCTGACATAGGAGAACTTTCGAAGGCTCTTCAAGGTGAAGTTCTTTCCGGACGTGGCTCTTACAGCATTGGAGGGCCAGTTCGTGGGTATAGTGCAGGGGAACTCGTCGGTGGACGAGTATGCAGCTGAGTTCTTTCGCCTTAGCAGGTTCGCACCCGATATGATCCAGGATGAGGGGCAGAAGGCTCGTAAGTTCCGTAGGGGACTTATTCATGCAGTACGCCCCCGCACCTCGGGTCGCCGTGACGCGACATTCGATCAGATATTGATGGACGTACAGATTGTAGATGAGAACTTCGGCCTCAGGCCGAAGAGGAGCGGTGATGCTTTCGGGACGAGTTCCAGTACGGGACCGGCCAATCGCCCCCACTTTTAGCATCAGCAGAGGCCTTTTCAGTAGCAGCCTCTATTACAGATTTAGCAGGCACCGGCGCGTGCCCAGCAGCATCAGGGTCAGGGCCAGAGGCAGACCCAGCAGTGTGCTTTCTGCAGAAAAATGGGGCACAGAAGAGACGTATGCCGGAGGAGGTTAGGCGCTTGCCTATTCTGCGGAGGGACCGACCACCAACTGAAGGGCTGCCCTGCTCGGGCAGCCAAGGGAGGCCATGATAGAATACAGTCGGCTAGAGGACTAGCAGTTCAACAGAGAGGTCCTCCACTTCAGACCCAGCAATAGCGCTTTGTTCAGCACCAGAAGGGAGCACCCGCGGGCAGGGTGTTCGCTTTGGCAGCAGAGGAAGAGATAGAGCCTATGGGAGATGTTGTAGCAGGTTATGTTCTCCTTGATTCTTTCCCTGCTTTCGCCTTGTTTGATTCTGGGGCTACTCATAGTTTTGTATCTGTTTTCTTTGCTCTGAGACACAATATTATTACTGAATATATGGGTAGGACTTGTAAGATTATGACCGGGGGAGGCATTATCCTGGTCAATAATATTTGCAAGAGGCGGAGAGTCACTCTGAGAGGCCGGGACTTGAGTGCGTGTCTGCTCGTAATTCTCCTACCGAGGTACGATATGGTACTCGGTATGGATTGGTTGAGCATGCACCATGCTAGCATTGATTGTAGAGGAGGCAGAGTTCTTTTTAGGACGTCGGGAGAGCCAGAGATCGAGTTTGCTCGAGGAGCAGCAGAGCCGGAGGCTGGATTCTGTGGAGCTTTGTTGGCGGTGCCGGATTTGCCACATCCGTTGATAGCTGAGTTCTCGGATGTTTTTCCCGAGGAGTTGCCGGGGATGCCGCCAGACAGGGACATTGAGTTCTCTATAGACTTGGTACCGGGCACCGAGCCCATTTCATAGCATGTCTATAGGGTGAACAACAGCGAGTTGATAGAGCTGAAGAAGCAAGTCGACGAGCTGCAGTACAAGGGGTTCATCAGATCCAGTTCTTCGTCCTGGGGAGCGCCAGTCCTGTTTGTGCCGAAGAAGGATGGTACGTCCTGCATGTGCATTGATTATCGGGCGCTCAACAACCTCACTACCAAGAATAGGTACCCTTTGCCGAGGATCGATAACTTGTTCGATCAACTGAGTGGGGCGAAGGTATTTTCGAAGATAGACTTCAGGTTCGGGTATCACCAGCTGAGGCGGGATGACATTCCCAAGACGGCATTTTGGACTCGGTACGGCCAGTACGAGTTTATAGTGATGCCATTTGGGTTGACCAAAGCTCCCGCAATATTCATGAATAAGGTATTCCATCAGTACCTTCACAAGTTCGTGGTGGTCTTTATAGACGATATCTTGATCTATTCGAAGACACATGAGGAGCATGAGGAGCACTTGCAAGTTGTGTTAGAGACTCTGAGGAGGGAGCAACTCTACGGGAAGCTTTCGAAGTGTAAGTTCTTCTTGGACCAGGTCGAGTTCTTAGGTCATGTTGTGATCGAGCACGGGATCTCAGTAGAACAGATGAAGATTTCGACAGTGGAGTCTTGGTCTACACCCAGTTCAGTTGTCGAGGTTCGGAGCTTTCTGGGTTTGGCTGGCTATTACCGGAAGTTCGTCCAGGACTTCTTGCAGATTGCAGAGCTGATGACTAGACTCACCAGGAAGGACGTAGAGTTCGTCTGGACTGTTGAGTGTCAGGTTGTATTCAATGAGCTGAAGAGGAGGTTGACTTCAGCTCCGATCTTGACTTTGCCATCTGGGTCAGGAGGGTTTTCGATCTACATCAATGTTTCAGGGAAGGGCTTGGGTTGTGTTCTTCAGCAGCACGGGAAGGTGATTGCCTATGCATCCAGGCAGTTACGTCCTCATGAGAAGAACTATCCTACTCATGATCTGGAGTTGGCCGCAGTTATTTTTGCTTTGAAGTTATGGAAGCATTACCTGTACGGAGAGCGAGTTGAGATCTTCACAGATCACAAGAGCTTGAAGTATGTGTTCACTCAAAAGGAGCTGAACATGCGGCAGAGGCGGTGGTTAGAGCTGATGAAGGACTTCCATATATCACTGCAGTACCATCCGGGGAAGGCCAACGTAGTTGTAGATGCCTTGAGCAGGTATCCAACTGCTATGTTCTTGACGACAGATCGTCATCTGTTGGCCGAACTGGATAGTTTGGGTATCGAGGTCATCATTCCGGGCATGGAAATCTAGATGTGGGGTTGCAGATTCAGTCTGAGCTGATGGATAGAGTCAGGTCAGCGCAGTATGATGATATTGCTCTGAGGAGCATCAGGGGGCAGGTACGGACGGGCTTGCTTGACGATTTCTCTTTAGCCGAAGATGGGTCGTTGTGGCACGTTACTAGGCTGTGCGTTCCGCGTGGAGAGCTTCGGGAGGAGGTTCTTCAGGAGGCACATCGCTCTCAGTATTCTATGTATCCTGGGGCCAACAAGATATATAGGGACCTGAGAGAGCACGTGTGGTGGTATGGCATGAAGCGCGAGGTAGCTCAGTTTGTATCTCGTTGCCTTGTGTGTCAGCAGGTGAAGGCCGAGAGACAGAGACCAGGTGGATTGCTACAGCCGCTACCCATTCTCGAGTGGAATTGGGCGCACATCACCATGGACTTTGTATCTGGACTTCCACGATCGCCAGGAGGGAAATACGCGGTTTGGGTCATCGTTGATAGATTGACCAAATTGGCCTATTTTTTGCCTTTCAAAGTGGGTTTGTCTACGGAGAGGCTGGCTGAGCTGTATGTTCGTCAGATCGTTAGATTGCACGGAGTTCCGGTTAGCATAGTTTCAGACCGGGATAGCCGATTCACTTTCCACTTCTGGACGAGTTTGTAGGCTAGCTTGGACACCTTACTCAAGTTTAGTACTGCTTATCATCCTCAGACAGACGGGCAGTCGGAGAGGACCATCCAGACTTTGGAGGATATGCTTCGCACATGTGTACTAGATCTCGGGGTTTCTTGGAAGGACCATCTTCACCTGGTAGAGTTTGCTTACAACAACAGCTACCAGGCCAGTATAGAGATGTCACCATTTGAGGCTCTATATGGACGAAGATGCCGTACTCCTTTGTCTTGGGATGATGTCGGCGAGAGGGCGCTTCTTGGGCCAGAGATGGTTGTGGATACGGCCGAGAAGGTCAGATTAATTAGAGACAGACTTCGGATGGCTCAGGATAGGCAGCGGCATTGGGCCGATAGTCACCGGAGACCATTAGAGTTCGAGGTTAGTTTCAGTTCTTGTCGTGTTTGTTTGTGATTGTTTGTTAGTTATGTGCTGAGTTTTGTCTTATGTCTAGGTTGGTGACTTGGTGTTTTTGAGGATATCCCCGACACGTGGCACGATTCACTTTGGCGGCGGTGGGAAGCTCAGTCCGCGCTACATCGGACCTTTCACCATCTTAGAGAGGATCGGTGTAGTAGCATACCGATTGGACTTTCTGACTAGGCTTGAGGGAGTGCACAACGTGTTCCATGTATCTCAGCTGAGGCGGTACGTGGCAGATCCTAGCCATTTATTGGACCATTCAGCGATACAGGTGGGACCTACTCTCAGCTATCCAGAACAGCCGGTGGAGATTCTGGATCGCAGGGAGAAGGTGCTCCGGAACCAGGACATACCCCTGGTTCGGGTTGCGTGGAGATATCACTCTCCAGGTGAGTCTAACTGGGAGAGGGAGGACGACATGTGGGAGCGTTTTCCTTATCTTTTCACGCCCTCAGGTATAAATCTATTTCTTTATACTTTTTGCTTGTGATTCCTGTGTTGTTGTCTTCAATTTCGAGGAAATTTTTTTTTAAGGTGGATAGAGTTGTCACCCTCACGTTTTCCAAGATAGGGGTAAAATGGTAATTTCCTATTTTTAAATATTTTGGGATTTTTTATTTTATGAATGTTAATATTTAATGATTATAGGAGTCGGGTTCGAATTTCATCTCATTCCGACTTGTTTCGGGATTCCGGGGAATTTTGACATAAGTTGTGCTTAAGACATTAATTAGCCATGGCCCACCAAACTCATTATTTATGTCTAGGAGTTTGGTCTAATTCCACATGAGTGATTAGGCCTAATTATAATTTTTATTTGGTCTTTTCAAACCCCCAAACCCTAATACCATTTAACCCTTCATAAAGTAAAGGAGAGGGGCAAATTTGTAATTATGAAAGGGGACAAATATCCCCCTTATATGGCAGCCACCTTTCTCCCCCTTTTCATCCATTCATACGTCAATATTTCTCCATCTTCTTCTCCAAGTGTTCTTCAAAGAAAGAAGAGCAAATCTCTTGGAATCATCTCCAAATCAAGGTTCCCTTTCCAATATTCTTCCATCACTCTCCCTCTACCTCAAGTGGTGCTTCTACAAGCTTTTGGGAGCAGGGAGTGAAGTGGGTGTGTCCCAAACAATTCGTTGTGTCGGAGCCGTGTCGGAGGACTTTCGAATCGGGAATCCATCACCAAAAGTCAACTGTTGGTCAACATTTGACCAGTTTGACCTAGAGTTGACCAGAGTTGACCAAGGTTGACCAGTTGACCAAAAGTCAACCGTAGGCCAACTCTTGACCCCGTTTGATTTGCTTTGACTTGTTTTGTCTTGCGATGACTGGTATGACCTAGAATCGACTTAGATTGACTTGATATAACTTGATTTGACCTAGATTGACTTGACAGGACTTAGTGTGACTCAGTGAGACCTAGTTTGACCTAGATTTCATATCATTCATTGTGAATTTTTCTTAAACTTATTTAAACCTAAATTAACATACAATATCTCATATTTAGGTTTCTGATTACCACTCTGAGCATTGATATACCCTACAGCTCAGGACAGCAGGCGAGTACATTCTCTGATAGCTGTTACTTGTTTTGATATCTTCTCTACCAGTTTAGTTATAGTGTTTACTTGATTCTCGACACATTGGTGCACAGACTAGTATTGTCGGATTCCTGTCATGAGATGTTATTCCTGGATTTCTTGGGATATGGGTACTTGCTTGGTCTTGATTCTTGTACTTGTATTGACGCCGATTCCTGAAGAGGACTTGCTCCCCTCTTAGGAAATCCCGCGTCATGACGTGTTATGTCCGGATTCGTGTACTATTCGGGGATGGAAAATTTTATAGATAGTGTGATCAATGCCCACCTTGAGTTACTACTTGTATCATAGCTATACCCTCACCTCACGACGGGTATAGCCTGACCTGTGCTACTACTTGCTCCATATCTTGCCATCCCGGCCGGGCCGAGTCCACATACTTGTAGCCGGTCGGCTGAAAGCCTGATTTTGACCCATACCGATCAAATTATGCTATAATATTCGAAGCACTTTTATATTTATTATATCAGTTACATGATTTATAGTTCAGCTTACTTTTCCTGCATGATTCATCCTGACATGATTTCTAGTTTACATATCCTGTTACACTTACATCTTGATATGTTTATTTTGTACTCAATTATGATTGTCTGTTAGAGCATTTGTCATGACTATGGAATTTGTTGCCAGCGTTGTACTTGTTCATTTTCCTGACAAGATAATGTTATGATATATCCAGATGACATAGATGCGGACTGCTCTACCTACTATAGGTATGGTCAGGACGTAGACTGCGACCAGTTGACACCCTTGGAGCCAGTGGATGATAGTACTTCTGTCTAGATCTTTTTAGCTAGGTTTGACTGGACTGCGATCCAGCTAGCTTTTAGACTGTAGTTTTCTATGTTATATTTTAAGACCCTGAGATGTTATGTATATATCTGGGCTTGTGTCAGACACTGGACTTATTTCTATTTTTATCTATGATATGTCTTTCCTTCTGAGCTATCTACCTTAGTTTTATTCTGTGATTGAGACTGTATTGATATGTCAACTCCATTCGGAGAGTATATACTGTACAGGTACCTTTATACTGTTAGTCGTAGTATTTACAGATGTTATATACAACGTTCTACCGTCGATACTGTGGCGTAGGCTGGACGTACCCACATGCTCGTGTCCCTCATAAGGGTACGGGTCGTGACAGAATGTGCCAGATTTTATGTGGCATAGTTTGGACTCTTCCTACTATGGACCCTCGGGTGCTAGAGCGAAGAAGTCTATAACAGCGCGGGCTCGTCGAGCTCAGTCAGCTGTCCCAACCTCTGACCATCAGAGAGTCCCGCTAACTGTTATGCTGGCCTCTGATGGAAAGTTGTACAGAATCGCCCATGTCCAGCCCCCGGCGGCAAACGGACAGGGTGGTTCCCAAGAGTCTCCCAACAATGATCGAGGGCAAGTGATTTTACTAGCCCCGCATCAGGTAGCAAACATGATACAAATGCACTCGTGTGCTCGGGATTCCCGGGCCCATAAAACGAGTGTAAAGGTTGATCGAGATATACTTGACTTGCGAGATGTGATTCTTCAGAAGCGCAAGGAAAGAGAAGAAACCTTGGTGTGCAAAGAGTCCTTCCATAGACATTACTGCACTCAAGTCATTGTCAACTGCTGTTGCAACAAGATAGCAGTACAAGAGGATCGGCATCCATCTTCCAACGACTGCAGCAGCCAAGACCGGTCCTAGAACAAAGCTCGGGAGACGAGGCGCTTCCTTTCGCCTCCTGTAACTCTGCCCGAAAGGTCCCTATCGGCAAAGGAGGGAAGAAAATAAATAACTCCAGCCCGATGATCTCGACCAGCACGGCCAAGAAACTCTCATCTAAGCGGTTGTCCACAACCGTCACAGCTGGAGTTTATCAAGGTAGCCGCTCTAAGACGAAATCTTCAACACCTGGAGATTCGTCATCTACATCCCTGGGGGTAGTTGAAGCTGGGGGTAGCACTTCTAGGAACATCCACAAAAATTTGGTGTTCCAAGAAGAACCAGGGGAAACAATCCCCCCAATAGATGCATCAGGTTCTGACGTCCCTGAGGACGTCCACAAGTCCCAAGATGAGGCAACCTCCTATGCAAGGGGTGGCACTTCCTCCGAATCCAAACCAGAGAAGAATATTTCCATATACCTCGACGATTTCTCTATGCGAGGGTATGATTCGGAGGGCACGTCTTCTACAGTTTCTTCTATTTCTTCTCATGTGAGAACGACATTCATGACCAAGAATAATCAAGATGGTCCTAGTGATCGTCAATGCCTCGACACTCTTGAGACCATACTTCTTACCTTGGCTAAATCAGTGGATAAGATCAAGGCGGCCCTACCGGCTCTACAAGCAAAGACACCTGGTCAAACAAGCTTGGGTCCCGTCGCCAATACGGACTCAAACACGACTATACCAACCCCGGAAGACAATCCACCCGGAGTATCGGCTCCCACTTCTGCAGAAGAGGCTAGGGCGGCAAGAAGAGAGGTCCAGGAGCTCCGTGCAATGTTTCACGCCCGAGAAATCTCTCAAGACCTCAGGATACGACAGTCGCATCCCGCTGCATGGAGAGATGTCCGCTTCCCTCCACGATACAAACCATTCAACATCAATCCATATGACGGGAAGACCTCTATGAGCCGGTATATGACCTACTTCGAGGTTACAACAGACCATTTGTCGCATGACGACGCCATCCTCACGAGGTTGTTCATTGGGGCATTAGAGGGGGTCGCATTCGATTGGTACCGCAACTTACCGGATAACTGCATCTATTCCTTTCCCGACTTTAAACATATGTTCCTAGAAATTTTCTACGAGGTGGAACAAGATGTGACAATGTCAACCCTCATAGACGTTGTCCAAGGAGAAAAAGAGCTGACGAGGAACTACATTGAGCGGTTTTGCCAAACCGTAATGAAATTGCACTCTGGTAACCCAGACTCTTCTTTAATTGAGATTTTCCAAAAGAGGCTGCTCCCCATAATCAGCCTCTGGATGGGCGAAAGTCAATTTAAAGATTGGAAGACCTTCATCATCAGCGCCACTAGCGCAGAAGCAAAGTTGAAGATGGCTCGTCAACTGAGATTGCATATCTCGGATGGAGAGGATAAGGGAAAACACCCTAATACCAACAACAACAACCACGATAATTCCTCCAACAATCGAGACACCAAAGGAAAATAGGCTATGGTGGCCGATACAGCCCAGAAGCCTGAGCCAAAGCAGGCTGAGAAACAGTGGCCTCAAGTGACTTACTCCTTCGAGGATAGACATGTCAAGCCTATCTTTGACATGTTCTTACAAGGAGATAGAATTCAACTCCCTCTGCCGAGACGTGAACCTCGACCTGCAGAGATGGAGAGCCCAAAGTACTGTCACTTCCACTACTACGTCTACCACGCAACTCAAGACTGCTTCCAATTGAAGCGGTACATCCAGAACCTCATCGATTTCAAGACTCTGGCCATTGATTTCGAGGAGGTAACCGTGGCTGCCAACATGGTGCCAGTCCAATTCGGCAGCTTTCCTCCAACGAAGACTCAAGATGGCATAGTACCCATCCCCCGGGCAATAATGGAGGTCACCAGTCTTCCACCTTCCCGAGATCAGATGACTGGGATGGTGCCCCTCATTACGTCAAGAAGAAAGGTCATATGGGTCCACACGGACTTGGTGCCTGAAGTAACTCAGTCAGCATCATCCCCTACCAGTAAGAAAAAGGGCAGAAGACTAAGTCCTGCCACACAATCTTAGCCGGTGTCAAAGAAACGACATATGTCGTTATCCGGTTCGGTGCACAATCTCAACCCATACCGAGTAAATCGGCTGAAGAACGTCAGCCGACCACTACTGACGTCCTAGGACCCTCTCAGCCTCCACCGACCGACAAGCCTAAGCCGAAGGAGACCCGTTTTGACAAGCCACTCCGAATGACGCACCTCAGGGGCTGGAGAGGACCTACAATTTTGACATTCTAGCACAATTAGCTAACACACCAGCCAAATTGTCATTATATGACCACTTGAGGCTCTCCAAGGACGTTCGCGTTACACTGAGCGAAGTACTCTAGAATGTCGACGTTTATTTGGCTCAGGTCAAGCTTACAGGGGAGAGCTTGCCAGCAGATTTCCCGGACAGTGCTTGTACAGGTGCAATGTCCAAAATTGTGTTTACTCCGTAGGATATGCTCATCAAGACCAACCTGCACGATTGCCCTCTGTATTACGCTGGATACATCGACGACATCAAGGTAGATTGGATGTATATTGATCTCGGTTCTTCAATAAGCATCATTCCGAAGAGCTTGCTTCATCTCCTGCGCATCCCTATGCATCAGCTTACACCTACCAGAACCGCCATCAGCGGTTTCAATTCAGGGAGAAGCTACCCTATTGGGAAGATTCGCCTTAAATGCCAAATTAGCGATCTTCAGTTGGAAGTGACTTGCTATGTCATAGACGCAGATACATCCTACAATATTCTCCTGCGGCGTCCGTGGATACACGATTATACGATATTACCTTCCACATTGCACCAGTGCTTCAAATATGTCGACAAGCACGGCTTCGTAAAGACGGAATTCGCCGACATCGATCCCTTCAAAGGGGTTGAATCCTACTATTCGTATTCCTGTCTGTACGAGAAATCGAAAAGGCACTTGATCAAAGAGGATTCTCAAGAGCAGACGGAGGCTACAATGGGATTAGAAGAACCTCTGAAGATCTATCTCCTGCCCCGCAAACCAGGCAGAACTGTACCTCTTGTAGCCACTCTGCATAAAGAAGCAACTAGTCTACCGGTGCTCACCGTACAAAAGGAGCAGATGGTTATTCGACTTCCAAGGTCTAGCAAAGGGCCGAGATCCACTGGGGAGCCGCTGACAATTAGACTGCCAAGAGCCGGCCAACAACAATCAGAAGAGATCAATCCTTCTGTTAAGCCGATGATTATTCGTCTTCCCAGGACAAATCGACAGCCAAGCGCTAAGCCTGGGACCTGTAATGAGCCAACGACTCCATATCCAGCACCAAGCGCTAAGCCAGGGACCACTAGCGCACCAATGACCCCACGTCTTGTACTACCAGTGGAACCTTTGATGATCAAGCTGCCCAGGTCATCCTTCCAGTCTTCATTAATATAGGGGGTGGCTGAAGAGGAGCTAGAGCTAGCCAAATATGTAGCTGTGCACACAGATGTTCCTTCTGCTGATGATGTAATACCACCAGAAAAGATACCTTATTTTATCAATAAAAGGCTATCTTTGAACTACCTCGAGCTTAACAAGCTCCGTATAATGTATTCTATGGAATACGGTATAGGCAGCAACTTACACACACAAGTGACGAATGTCTATACCATGAACCAACTTACTCCCATGGAAGGCGCATGCTTCATAGTCGAGGAAGAAGATCACCCAATCATCTTCGGCCGAAAGAATGGTCAACAGTCCTTCAGGCCAGAGGAAGTCGATCTCGAACCCGACACCGGGAGACTGCCTCTTTATCTATAGCTCCCGCTCCAAGTATCTCATGCAAAAACAAGGGTATGATATGGAGGCTACGCCAGGCTTGAACTATGGCACCGGCCGGCGACTACCTTTGCAATTGCCAGTCCCGGCTGGAAAACAACGAGATTATTACAGCAAGACCAGACGTGGTCTAGGCTATGTTACACCTTCAACAACTCCTGAGAGCTTGGATATGGAATGCAAATGGCATTCACATTCAACTGGATCATCCACTTCTGATTCAGATGTCAGCATCGGGATGTACTCAGGCAAGCTTGGTCTGTCAATATGGCATTTGCTGACGCATACGAAAAAGACGAAGACATACCCAAAATTTTCCAGTTAGAGCCTTGGGACCAACAGCTAGATGCGCAATGGGAGAAGCATTTCGAACAAAGAGATCCCCCTACTGAAGATGAGGTCATACAAGTTGACCTCGGTGATGAATCCTCTTCAAAGCCAATCTTCGTCAGCAAAAGCCTGACAGACGAAGAGTGGGAGTCGCTATTGCAACTCGTTAGAGAGTACATTAACATATTCGCCTAGAGCTATGAAGACATGCAAAGGCTAAACCTCAAGGTTGCACTCCATAAGCTCAACATTCATCCGGACGCAAAGCCAGTCAAGCAACAGCAATGACGGTTTCGCCCAGATATCATGAATTCTATCAAAGCTAAGGTTAACAAACTAATAACCAGCGGCTTCATCAGTGAGAAACAACATCCCGACTGGGTCGCCAATATAGTACCGGTTCTCAAGCAGAATGGAAAGATCCGAATTTGTATCGACTTCCGGAATCTGAACAAAGCATGTCCTAAAGATGAGTTCCCTCTTCCTATTACGGACATAATGATTGACAACACATATGGCTTTGAGCACACGTTGTTCATGGATGGCTTCTCATGATACAACCAAATCAAGATGTTTCCTGACGACGAAAGACATACATCATTCGGAACGCCAATTAGTGTATACTGCTACACAGTCATGCCCTTTGGTTTAAAGAATGTCGGCACCACATATCAACGAGCTATAAGTGTTATCTTCAGAGATCACATGCATAAGATAGTGGAATGTTACGTCGACGACATCGTCGTCAAAAGTCGCTCTAAGGAAGATCATCTGTACGATCTGAGGACAATATTCGACCTGATACGAGCACACAACCTGAACATGAATTCCACCAAATCCTTCTTGCCGTATCCAGCAGAAAATTCTTGAGTTTTATCATTACCGCCCAGGGAATCCATATAGACCCTGAGAAGACGAAGGCAATCATGGAGATGGGTCCCCCGAGAAATCTCCGAGAACTCAGAGGCCTTCAAGGGAGGCTCGCTTATATTAGGAGGTTTATCTCTAACCTATCCGGGCGATGTCAATCCTTCACACACCTCATAAAGAAAGACGTCTCCTTCGTATGGGACGAGGAGTGCCAACGTGCCTTTGACAACATTAAAGAATATCTGTCGAACCCTCCAGTCCTGGTGGCCCCGGTTGTTGGAAAACCATTTTTGCTCTATGTGCGAGCAATGGAGCATTCCCTCGGTGCTCTACTAGCACAAAACAATGATGCAAGGCATGAACAAGCTATCTATTACCTCAGTCGAATGATGATAGGGCCTGAGCATAGATACACCGCTGTGGAGAAGGAGTGCCTCGCTTTGGTGTTCGCTATTCAGAAGATGCGACACAATGTTACAGGATAAACCATCCATGTTATATCAAGAGTTAATCCCCTCAGGGTCCTCATGACCAAAACAGGTGCACCCAGCTCTCGCCTTGCTACCTGGGCGATATTATTGTCCCTCTATGACATGATCTTCGTCCCGCAGAAGGCTGTTAAAGGTCAAGCTCTGGCAAACTTCTTAGTGGCCCATCCAGGTTCGGAGTTAACCAGAATATATGAAGAGATCCCGAACGAGGTCGCCAATTCAAATATGGCTTCCCATGATACCGTCTGGCGAATGTTCTTCGACGGTGCTTCAAGAACCGTGCCCAAGGGCAACATCGTCGTTGGGGTCAGAGTGGTACTAATTTCTCCCTCAGGATTGGTGATCAATCGGGAATACTCACTTACGGAACCTTGTTCAAACAACATGGCCGAGTACAACACCTTGGTTATCGGCCTCCGACTTGAAAAGGAACTAGGGGTAGAGTACCTGGAAGCATATGGCGATTCACAGTTAATCGTCAATCAGATCCGGGGTTCATATAAGTTCTTCCTGAAGACATGATCCCCTATCATCAGATAGCAAGAATTATCATCACGTCCTTGAAAGGGTTCTTCATAGAACATGTTCCAAGACTCCGAAATATTGAAACCGATGCACTAGCATGACTTGCTGCTTCTCTGGCGGTTCCAAAATATACTCATCATTTGGTGGATGTAATAGGCTATGAACTGGTTTATCCTAAAAACAACGTGCAATTTATTGTGAGTTACTCTGCCCTGGCGGTCGACGAAACATAGGACTGGAGACTTCCGTTTATTGACTTCGTAGTCTATGGCATCTTGTCGAAAAATCCGAAAGAAGCCACTTCTATCAGAAGACGTTCTCTCAGATTTTTCTACGATACATAGACAAAAATGCTGTATCGGTGATCCTATGATGGGTTTCTGCTCCAGTGTTTGTCAAATACGAAAGCCAAAAAAGCTGTACGCAAAGCTCACGACGACATTTATAGGGCCCATCGACCTGGCCCGAAATTATAAGACCGCCTTCACAGGATGGGCTATTACTGGCCTATGATGGTAGCAGATGTGATAGACTACACAAGAAAATATAAAGCTTGTCAGGGCCACGCAGATTTCATTCACCAACCATCCGAATTCTTACATTCGACGGTGGCATCCTGGCCATTCGAGGCATGGGGAATGGATATTATTGGTCCAATCATCCCGCCTTCGTCCAGAGGACACCGCTTCATACTCGTAATTACAGACTACTTCTCTAGATGGACGGAAGCTGTTCTACTTACAGAAGTGAAGACATTAAACGTGATCAACTTCATCAAGCATCACGTCATCTATCGCTTTGGACTGCCTCGAAGCATCATCCACGACAATGGTCCGCAGTTTGCAAGCCATGCCTTTTATCAGTTTTGTGACAAACATCGAATCCAGAATGTTGTTTCAACACCGTACAACCCGACGGCTAACGGTCTGGCTGAAGCATTCAACAAAACCGTAATCAAGCTAGTCAAGAAGTTTGTGTCCTCAAACAAATGTGACTGGAATGAAAAGCTTGGCGAATGCTTATGGGCGTATCGTACTACAGTCCGGACAGCCACTGGGAACACACCATTTTCTTTGGTATACGGAAGTGAGACAGTTCTCCCATTGGAGACTCAAATCTCCTCGCTCCGTGTCGCCCTCACTTACCGATTAACGATGGACGATAATTACCATCGTCGGCTCCAAAAATTGGAGGCCTTAGATGAGAAGCGCTTGCTAGCTCAACAACGAATCGAGCTTTATCAAGCATGCATCTCTGGAGCCTTCAACAAGAAGGTCAAGCTGAGAATATTCCTAGTAGGCGATATCGTCTTGGCAGTTCGGAGGCCGATGGTTATGACTCACAAAACTGCCGGCAAGTTCCAGCCAAAGTGGGAAGGCCCATTTATCATCGAGACTGTATTCTCCAATGGTGCATACCGTCTTGCAACACAAAATGGAGACTTGCTCATGATGCCCATCAACGGCAAGTTCCTGAAGAAATATTATGTCTAAACGACATTCGCCGAATCAACCGGATTGTTGAGTTATGTACCCTTAAGTACCGCTGAACTTACACTCTGGTAATTCCAAATGAATCCATATCGCATCTTCTGGGTAGTGAGCCATGTATGATCATACCTCTGAACTTCTTCCCTAAAAGAGCATCTTCCTCATAATCTATTACCCGTGCTTTCAGCGCATAAAAAAGGGTAACAGGTCCACAAAATTCCAGAAACAACCACGTCGATGTCACCTCTGAGTTGTTTCTCTTCCATCACAAACAAATCACCCCTTACGTAGAACTTCTACGTCTATATTACCTCTGATTTGTTCTATGTACCCTTCGTTGAGTCCACTCCTGCCACGTCCTAATTATCTCTGAGTAGGAAGACTCCATTGTAAAACCCTCATATTTACCACGTCCTTATTACCTCTGAGTAAGTATATGGGTTTTCTCTCGACTTATTATTCGTACCCAAAACTAGGGTACACCAAGGTTAATAGGCCCACAAATGTCTGCAGTTGACCACAAATGTCCACAGTTGACCACAAATATCTACAGTTGACCACAAATGTCTAAAGTTGACCACAAATGTCCACAGTTGACCACAAATGTTCGTAGCTGACCACAAATGCTGTACTCGATCCTCTAGTACATGTGCCTCTTTTCTCACCATTACATGCCTCTGGAACCCAGCTGTTCCATGGCATTCTTTCGCCCAATACCAAAAACTTCCATGTCCGCCTTACCACGGAGTTGTTCTAGGTATCTCTATCGAACTTATTATCCATACCTAAAACTAAGTTATACCAAGGGTAATAGGTCCACAGAAAGTCCCCTAGTGGGGCAAATACCATAATACCAAAGATACGATACAAGCACAACAGATAAAGGATGATGTAAACATAGTCATTCATTTAAAATCAAGGGTACTACATTTCTGGTACCACGTCCTTGTTAAAAAATAGAGAAGCATAATATGAAAGAAAGAAAAAGCCGATCATGGTTCGTCGACACACAATTCTTTGAGCCGGTCCTTCAGCTTGGTCATCGACCGTTCTATCCTCAGCTTGGCCCAGCGCTCAGCCTCCTGAGTCAACCTCTCTGCATCCTCCAGATGCGCATGTGCCTGCCAACCGTCTTCAAGTTTTTTTCATTGCACGCTCCAAGGCATCAGAAGTTCGGGTGACCTGGTCGGTCTCCCGGAGAATTAGCTTCTTATCTTTGCGGGAAGCCTGGAGCTTAGATTCTAAAGAAGCCAATTTCCTCTGAAGCTGGAGGATCTATTCGTTCGTATCGGCTATCCTACGAGAGGCAGCTTCTTTCCGACCGATACAATCCTCTCCTCTGCGGCTTAGTTGATCGTACTTCAGAGATAGATCTCGAAAGTCCTTCACTAGAGAAGGCTTGGAAGTATCCCGTACCATCCTTACCTTTTCCATGGCTGTTATAAGGAAGGCACGCTCCTGATATATTGCTAAAGACGGATCGACTTGCCGCAGTCCTTGAAACTGAGCCACCAGCTGATCAGCTTCTACTAATTTGGGCTCTAGGAGCTCGACCATCCCTGCCCCGCTATCAAACCCCTAAATTTCTACTATTTTTTTATATATATTAAATTTGGTACTGATTTAAAAATTTTATATTGTACGTCGCATAGTCGTATTGTACGTCGCGCATAAAATTTTATTTTTCGTAGTTGTTCGTCAAGTGCGAATATGTGCGAGCGTACATATTTTAGAAAAATATTTTTTCTATTTTATTATACACTTTCAAAATATTATATAATTATTATTCTTGCTATAAAAAACCTTTTTATTTTTAGCAGTTATTAATCATAAATAATATTTCATTGTATACTAGGAAGAGAATAATCATGTATGCATTATTCGTGTATACATATATTTCGTAATTATTTATTAGTCTATTTTAAATAAAAATATAATTTTTGAGATTTATTAATAAATATTTTATTATTTAAAAAGATATTTAAAAATATTTATTAATTTTGAAATTATTATTATTGGTATTTTGAAAAAAAAAATTTGGAAGTTATGGTGGCCATTTAAATCTTGATTTGATTTTTGGATTTATTTAAATAGTTAAATATTCGAAATTGATTTATCCCCTTTGATTTTGAGCTAAAAATTTAAATATATTTAAATTGGATTTAATTGATTTGATTTTAAACTAAGAGAATTTGATTTGATTTAAATTAGATTTGGATTTGGATTTGGATTTGATTGCTTTTAAATTAAATTAGGAAATATCTAAATTGGGTTTAAAGGAATCCTAATTCTTATCTAATTGGGAATTCCCATATCCTATAAATAGGCAGGTACTCCTCCATATTATTTTCACCACAAATTATCTTTCAAACCATCCTTGTCAAAATTTCTCTCTTTTTTTCGTCATAAATTCAGCCTCAATTTTCAAAGGTTGTAGCAACTTCGAATGACCATAACTCCCAACTCCGGACTCTTTTGACATCCAGTTTTTTTTGTTGGAATCGTATTAAGGTATATTTTCTGAATGTAAATTTTATTTTCATAAATTTGGAACTTAATTTTTTGGAAAATTTTTGGAGTGTCAGTGGTCCGAAATCTGACACTTTTTAGTGTTTTTGAGATTCTGGGAGAACCAGGAATCAGAATCACGATCCGTTTGAAGTTCGGAATACTGACAGAAAAATACACATCATATATTTTTCCTAAAAAAATCAGAATATTTTATTTTTGGTTTTTATTTTAGAAGTTTGTCACATCGTCTGAGTTCATCTTGTGTAGTCCTGTGACTATTCTGTACCCAACGGGATTGTCGATTTCACCAGCAAGGACCTCAGGCAAGACACCTTATCATTTGCTGTTTATTTATTTTAGCTCATATTTCATGTATTATTTATTTTCTTTATGCAAAATAAACTGTGATACATGGCACAACCTGTTAGAACTTACTGTTCATTTATATTTCCTGCTATGTATTATTTTTCTTACACATTAAACCTAGATTTAAGGGACCACCTTGTGTGTTGCATTCATGGCCTTGACACGTTATACCACAAAGTTGTGTCGCATGTAGAAAACGGACGTACATGATTGGCTGGCCACCAATACATACAAGCCGTGCGATAGGAATAACCGCCAATAGAGGTTGCATGCTTAGTTTGACTTAGCGTTTAATAGAGGATTTATGTTGTGGATACAACATAATAGACATTGGGTGGGAAGAACAGTTCCTTAATGTATGGGTCATATATGCACTGCCCTGATTGCCGGTTATCTCCAATGGAAGGTACGGTCCTGATAGCCGGTTATCTCCAGTGGGAGGTACGGTCCTGATTGCCGGTTATCTCCAGTTGGAGATACGATCCTGATTCCTGATATTCCTGATCCGGCCTATGCGTCAAAGGTTTGTTCTTATTGCATTCACTATAGTACGGTTAGGTACCCTATTGCAGACATCCCTTATTTATTTGAGCAATATTTATTCAGTTTATATGGCATGATATTATGTGTCTTGTTACGTCCCTCTGAGGACCTGGTTATCTCTCCAGGTGTGTGCTTCTGTGAATTTGTAGGTGTTCTAGCCAAGGCCGTGATCTTCTCCATTCTTTCGAAGACGATTGCGCTTGGTTCGTCTCGTTATTTTATCGATCACTTCTTGTACATTTTATTTGAGATAGTTGGTAGTGGACTTTGTCTCCGCCCAATGATTGTATACATGACAAATTCAAAGTTGCTCTTATATCATTTATTTATCTAGTAGATGAGATTTATTTATTCTGGATTTACTGTATTTTACAGCTTATGTATTTATACGATGTTTCCATATATTGGAGTATACTTCGTATGTATGCAGCTGGCATGGATACGTACCTAGTCCTAAGTATTTTAGGACTGGGGCGTTACATATTTTTGTGGTGGCCCATGCAGGTCGAGTTTGTCACTTCGGTTACGTTACTGTACCGATGTGAACCTGCAACATAGGATTAGAATTATAAAAATCTCATCCATACAGCTTGACCTCTTCCCTTGGCTTTAAATTTCGAACTCTCGTTCGACTTTCTTGAATTGCATTTTGCTTGATTCCTTTCTACCGTTGATTCTTATTTTCGTGCTTAGTGTCAACTAGGATGATGACTACACTAGTATATGCTCATAGGTCAAACACATGGCTAGAATGGTTATATTGGCAATTGGAATACATTTAAGACTCTAATTGAGTTAAAGGGTTTTTTTAGTGTGATTTAATGATTAGTAATTTGTAAAGTAGGATGTTACCACGGAAAGTTTTAACCTTGAGATTTCTAAATAGTAAACACTAGAGCATTTATAGAATTTTATACTTGGTTTAAGAAATTGATTGATTTTCAAAGATTTGATATTTATGATTTATTGGATTATAGTTATACATCCTTGCACAAGTATAAAATTGATTTGCTTTTTGAGTTGTGATATTTATGAGTTTTGGTGATAGATATACATCTTTGAACAAGTATAAAATTTATTTGATTTTGAGTTTTAATGTTCATGATTTATTGTATTATAGTTATGCACCTTGAACAGTTATAGATTTGGTTTGAAAATGATCTTAGCTTTTAAAAATGGTCGTAGGAATTATTTAAACGGAGTTGTACAACTTGCGGTTTTCGTGTTTATAAAATTTTAAATTTTAAGGGGAAGTAATGGCGGTAAATTTTGGTTTAAAATATTTGAAAGTTATGAAAACAATTTTTGAGAATTTTCTTTATTTTAAATTGTGTCCTATGATTGAGGATTTACAAATCTATTTAGATTTTTGGTAAAAAAAATAGATTTTGACTGATAAGATTATTTGAAAATTTAGTTTAATGTGGAATTGCTAATATCAATTTTTTTTGAAGAATTTCGAAGGATGTGATGGGAAGTTATTTTGATTGATTAAAGGAAGTTACCATTTTAAAGTTGTGAGTTTGTTGGAATAACATAACATAAATAGAAGTTAAAATTGATGAGAGCATTGAGCTTAATTTTTTTGAGATTGCTTTTAATATGCTAAGAGTTTTATTATAAATTATTTGAAAATTTTAGAGTGTTAAATTTTTGATTGATTGTGAAATTTTTATGGATTCGTAAATTATGAACTCTTGAGTTAAATAGTTGAATTTAAACGTTAATTTTGGAAAAGGTTAGTAGTAACGTGATAAAATTTTGCTTTGAGATTTATGAGAGTGATTTAAATTTTTTTTGATGAATTTGAACGGCTTGGAGTAAATACAAATTTTGGTGGTATATTTTTGAAAGTTTATTTTTTAAAACTTTTGGAGGAAACTTGAGTTAAAATATTAATGATAGGCCTCAAAGGTAGCCCTAATGAGTTAGAAGTATTCCACACTAATTGCCATGTCACTCATGACCATGATAGTAGTATATACACAAGTGTTGTTAGTCATCTACCCAGCTATGTGACTGTATTTTCACTTCGACATACTCGACCTTCCTTCAATTCTAGATCTTTTAATTGCGACCTTCTAACCCATTTGCAATTTGAATAATGAGTTAAGGGTTCCTTAATTGTATTCATCTATGAGACTATCTTCTCTCCGGAATTGTGTTTCTAAATTATTTTTAATGGATTCTTTAATTAATTTTATTTCACGCTTTAACTTGATCTTCTTTATTTTGTGCATTAGTTGTCACCTCGTGAACTCCCACTTTCTATTTTTGATCTTCTGGCGTCCCCTACCGTGACTTGTATGTTTGGAGTACAACACTACACTTTTCCTTCCAACAAATTTCATATGTAAGACCTAGACAAGTCCATCTTCATGTAGATGTATCATGTCCCACTAAAACACGTCTCCTTGTACACTATTTTCATGACAGGACCTTCCGGTCAAAATGGCCAAACTATAACCTCTACCATGACACCAAAATACTTTCCGACTTCAATTAAGAGATCCAACCTTGACTCAATCCCTTAACCCGATAAGTGAATTTTGTTTTACTTAGTTCCTTAAATGCTTAAATTTGTGCTTTATCTTGATTGCTTAACCCATTGTCTCATCCCATTACTAGTTTAACTCTTGTAAGTTGGGTAGAATACCTCACGGTCCAACAAAGCCTTTGTCCTTGTGACCCATGTTGATAAGTTTGCTTAGCCTATAAGTTCAGAGGACCCTAACTTAGCTAGTCAACTAGGACAACTGTATAGGCCCACACTTCGGGCGAGCCTTTGTTTTAAAAGATCTGGGACTATTTAATTTCCTTCATCAGTACCTCCCTTGCACATATTTTGTCTATCCCATGCTACTAATGTAGCTTCAGTTTTGCAAGCTTATTTCGTCATCAAGCTTGATCATGATATATTTTATTGGGTGCACCCACTAACATATTGTCTAATCAGAACCGGTGCATAATGGTCTGATCAACCGAGTGCACTTTGGTTCGCTTTTATCTATCGTTCTACGTGGATGGGGACATAGCTAAACTTGTCCTCTAGAGTCCCATCCGCGACTGCCTTGACAACTCCTTTTGAATTATTCGGTCGCCTTTGAACCACGTATTCGTGTTCGATAACGCCTCCTTCGAACCCTATATTGCGTTCGCCTTCACCTATTTTAGAAGGACGAAAGTGTCGTACTAAAACTCCTCTAACTGTCCTATCACCATGACCATTACCACCCAATGTAACCATATCTTTGTCTTGAACTACTCGACCTTTCCCTCGACACTAAATTTACAATCCTGACTTTCTAATCACTTGAATTTAAGAGTTAATACAATCGTCTCTTAATCATACCCTCAACCTAGACTACGATCATATAAACTTCCTTAAACCCTCCTATCTACCGGTGTGCCTTCTCACCCCCTCCTAATTCTTAATTTCGAGGACGAAATTCTTTTAAGTTGGGTAGGATATAAAACCCCTAAATTTCTACTATTTTGTTATATATATTAAATTTGGTACTGATTTAAAAATTTTGTATTGTACGTCGCATAGTCGTATTGTATGTCACGCACGAAATTTTATTTTTCGTAGTTGCTCGTCAAGTGCGAATATGTGCGAGCGTACATATTTTAGAAAAACATTTTTTCTATTTTATTATACACTTTCAAAATATTATATAATTATTATTCTTGCTATAAAAAGCCTTTTTAATTTTAGTAGTTTTTAATCATAAATAATATTTCATTGTATACTAGGAAAAGCATAATCATGTATGTATTATTCGTGTATACATATATTTCGTAATTATTTATTAGTCTATTTTAAATAAAAATGTAATTTTCGAGATTTATTAATAAATATTTTATTATTTAAAAAGATATTTAAAAATATTTATTATTTTCAAAATTATTATTATTGGTATTTTGAAAAAAAATATTTGGAAGTTATGGTGGCCATTTAAATCTTGATTTGATTTTTGGATTTATTTAAATAGTTAAATATTCGAAATTGATTTATCCCATTTGATTTTGAGCTAAAAATTTAAATAGATTTAAATTGGATTTAATTGATTTGATTTTAAACTAAGAGAATTTGATTTGATTTAAATTAGATTTGGATTTGGATTTGGATTTGATTGTTTTTAAATTAAATTAGGAAATATCTAAATTGGGTTTAAAGGAATCCTAATTCTTATATAATTGGAAATTCCCACATCCTATAAATAGGCAGGTACTCCTCCATATTATTTTTACCACAAATCATCTTTCAAACATCCTTGTCAAAATTTCTCTCTTTTTTTCGTCATAAATTCAGCCTCAATTTTCAAAGGTTGTAGCAATTTCGAATGACCATAACTCCCAACTCCGGACTCCTTTTGACCTCTAGTTTTTTTTGTTGGAATCGTATTGAGGTATATTTTCTGATGTAAATTTTATTTTCATAAATTCGAAACTTAATTTTTTGGAAAATTTGTGGAGTGTCAGTGGTCCGAAATCTGACACGTTTTAGTGTTTTTGAGATTCTGGGAGAACCAGGAATCAGAATCACGATCCGTTTGAAGTTTCGGAATACTGACAGAAAAATACACATCATATATTTTTCCTAAAAAGAATCAGAATATTTTATTTTTGGTTTTTATTTTAGAAGTTTGTCACATCGTCTGAGTTCATCTTGTGTAGCCCTGTGACTAATCTGTACCCAACGGGATTGTCGGTTTCACCAGCAAGGACCTCAGGCAAGACACCCTGCCATTTGCTGTTTATTTATTTTAGCTTATATTTCATGCATTGTTTATTTTCTTTATACAAAATAAACTGTGATACATGGCATAACCTGTTAGAACTTACTGTTCATTTATATTTTCTGCTATGTATTATTTTTCTTACACATTAAACCTAGATTTAAGGGACCACCTTGTGTGTTGCATTCATGGCCTTCACACGTTGTACCACGAAGTTGTGTGTCGTATGTAGAACACGGACGTGCGTGATTGGCTGGCCACCAGTACGTACAAGCCGTGCGATAGGAATAACCGCTAATAGAGGTTGCATGCTTAGTTTGACTTAGCGATTAATAGAGGATTTATGTTGTGGATACAATATAATAGACATTGGGTGGGAAGAACAATTCTTTAATGTATGGGTCGTATATGCACTGTCCTGATTGCCGGTTATCCCCAATGGGAGGTACGGTCCTGATAGCCGGTTATCTCCAGTGGGAGGTACGGTCCTGATTGCCGGTTATCTCCAGTGGGAGATACGGTCCTGATTCCTGATATTCCTGATCCGGCCCATGCGTTAAAGGTTTGTTCTTATTGCATTCACTATAGTGCGGTTAGGTACCCTATTGCAGGCATCCCTTATTTATTTGAGTAATATTTATTCAGTTTATATGGCATGATATTATGTGTCTTGTTACGTCCCTCTGAGGACCTGGTTATCTCTCCAGGTGTGTGCTTCTGTGAATTTGCAGGTGTTCTAGCCAAGGTCGTGATCTTCTCCATTCTTTCGAAGACAATTGCGCTTGGTTCGTCTCGTTATTTTATCGATCACTTCTTGTACATTTTATTTGAGATAGTTGGTAGTGGACTTTGTCTTCGCCCAACGATTGTATACATGACAAATTCAAAGTTGCTCTTATATCATTTATTTATCTAGTGGATGAGACTTAGTTATTCTGGATTTACTGCATTTTACAGCTTATGTATTTATACGAGGTTTCCATATATTGGAGTATACTTCGTATGTATGCAGCTGGCATGGATACGTACCTAGTCCTAAGTATTTTGGGACTGGGGCGTTACACCCGCGGGGGAGTGTTCTGAGGAGTTTAATCTGACCACAGGCACATTAACGAGCTAATGCAAAAGATGTCCTCCTCTCCATGGCAGATTCGACCCCTCATTTTAGATGGCGGTAAAAACTATCGACCACGTCCTTTGACGATTCATCCAGAACTTCCGAAGAAGACGGTGTCAAAGGAAGAATAGCTGGCAGAGTTGAAGACGGTCGTGGAGAAGATGCACCAGAGCATGATGCCCCTATCACTAGAAAAACAAGTTTCGAGCGATAGGACGCTTGAATAGCAGTCATCTCCTCCTCCGCGGCCCGATGGATCCGGAGAGTTGGCAGGACAGAAAGGTCAACCTTCGGTGTTGGAGCCACATGAACCAAGGAGGGTGCAGGGACCATTCCTCCCCACCCAGGCTGTTCTGCTAATTGTCCTCCTGAACTCGATCCGGTAGGAGGTCCCTCGATATGAGTTGGAGGGAGAGGAGGCATACTTTCTTCTACTAAATCCCCTCTGGTGACTTCTCCCTCGACAATGTCCGTCGTCAGCGGCGAAGGAGCAGGACCTGTATGTCCGAAGCAACCATCGATCAACTTAACCCGAAGGATATGAAGATAGAGCAAATGAACCTCCTCACTAGTCAAGACATGACTTAGCTTACCAGGGGAGGGCTTCTGAAGCTGAGGCTCACTCATAGCCACCGTATCCTCTTCAAAGGCAACACTTGAGCAGATTTCAGCTGCTTCCTCTACCCCAGCCGTCCCGGAGGTGGATATAACTAGATCAGCATCAACCGACTGAGGTTCAGCAACCTCGGGGACTAGTTCAATAGAGCCCACATCGCCCCGGGTTGAGATGTCAGCAGCAGGAGGAACCTCAGCCGTCGTCGGGATAACCCTGGTGGAAGTAAGCTCGGCAGTCATATCACTAATTAAGGCGGCTAGAGCCGGGTCAACCTCAGAGGCAGTAGCCGGCTCTGAGGAGTTCGCTTCTCCCGATGCCTACAAAGAAAAGGAAAACGATCAGAATATTTTAGAAAAAAAGAATAAAAAAGAGGATCGTAACTCGATTCACCTCCGAAACGGCATCGACGTCCTTACTTCTCTCCCTAATGATTATACCCGCGAGGGTTGACCGCAGCCTATTTTTGGGAGTAAGTCATACCGCCGACAGAGGATGCCGCCGACAGAGGATGCCGCATTGTAGGAATGAAATCGTGAAGTAGAATATTCTAGAGGGGGGTGAATAGAGTTGGCAGCGGAATAATGCTAATTAAAAATTATTAGCAGCAAGATCACAGAATAATAATCATAACTAAATAATGTAAAGGCAGAGATAAGAAAGCAAACGCAAAGACAGCGATGTATACTGGTTTTCCTCTGTTGAGGACTAGTCCAGTCGGTAGAACTCTTGCTACCAGTTGAATCCACTATTGGCAAAATCGTAAGTTTTCTTACGAAGTCCTTGCAACTTCTACAACGCGAGCTTTGATACGAAGAACTCGCCCAACTTCAATTGTGAAGAGGTATTCTTCTATCAAGCCTTCTGATTACAATCACTCAGAAACTTCTAGACCATACCGTACTGGCAAATTGACTAGAGGATTGTAACTGGCTTGGGATCTGAAAATTAAAGCTCGAGAAAAACTCTCTGGAAGACAGTAGGCTTTAAATAGAGAGAAGATTGAAAGTGAATGAGTGAGTTAAAATGATCGAAATTCTTCTCTATTTATAGGAGTTCCAAAGACAGAATTCTGGCAGAATTCGGACAGAATTCGGGCAGAACTCGATGAGCAAATCTCGGTCAAATCCGCAACTGCAGGAGGACCAAGTTCCAAGGAATTCAAAAATCAAAACGGCCACTAACCGAACTCTAGCCGAGTTCTGTCAGGGTTACGTTAGGATTTTTCAAAATAGATTTTGGGGAATTTTGAAAACCTTTTTGGAGCTTTTGTAAATACGAATGTTTTTCAAAACTAAGGACATTTTAAAAACATTTTGAAATTATTTTAGAATAGCCTATTTGCCAGTGCGACTCGGTGTACAATGTATTTCTAGACACAATAAAATAAAAGATTATATTGCTCAAAGAAATACAGACTCGAATAGGCAAACAACGTTTCGATCTTGAACTGAGTAGATAGTCGTCCTTGATCATGTCCAAGAGTCCGAGATATCCTGACTAGCACCATATATCGAGACAGAGTTTGATCAATTATTAAAATCAGTTTGACCATATGACCAATGGGCCAACAATCTCCCCCATTTTGATAATTGACATACTATGAATGATATAACATCTTTTGAGATAAAAAATTGTTCAAAATTGTTCAATTCCTGTATTATTCTCAAAACAAAATGTTAGATACTTTTTCTCCCCCGTTGTCACTTAGCAAAATAATGACAAAGAAATAGGCACTCCCGTAATTAATGCATAAGCTACAACAGTGAAGAAACACAAGAAAATAATATCTCATGCAGTGAGAATATATAAGATATAACAGAGAATTATTTCACAGGCAGTTTATAGAAGCAGATAAAGATGCTATAAAGAATAAATAAACTGATATGAAAGATAAACTACGCATCCCATAAAAATAAAATGATGTTCAAGAGAAATCAAGAAATATCCAGTATAAGTCCTAAAAAAACTGATAATAAACGCTAAAAAGAAAGAAACTTGGAATGTCGGAGCATTTCCAAGTGTACAGTAGACAATAACTAAGTCTCAAAATCAGCTAATACCATCATCATCACATCTCCTCATCATCCTCATCATCATCATCATCAGCATGACCGGCATGTCCAGAAGGACCAGCTCCAGAAGTGCCAGCTCCAGAAGGGTGTGGAGTAGCACCAGAACTGCGATACCAATCATAAGTGTTACCGGGCTGAAAGTAGGCATGAATAGCCTCATCCTCACAGCGGTAACCAGAAAAGGCTGGATCTTTAGGAATAGAACCCGCAGAATGACCATACTGAGCAAATCGGAGATCAGCTAGAGAATTTGCTATCGCCTGATAACGAGTGACATCGTGGAACTCACGTTCGTGGGCCATATCCGTCATCGAGACATACAAATCAGAAAGATGCTGGTGTATGCCATCAAAGGTCATGGCATACTGCTGTTTCACTTAACAAAACGCCTGGAAAAATTGGCTTTTGAAAATAAAACGAGAAAAAGTACAAGAAGTACAAATTTGATTCTAGGAAAGTATTGCTGTAGAAGTCTGATCTGTAAATGATCACTTTCTTCCTTGGACCATACGATGATGATGAAGATCGCTGCTTGAAGTTGAACAATCGGAAGAACTAAGTCACCAGAAAGGTATCGACGCACTTGGGCACTGATGGCGAGGCCGAATGCTTTCCTACTTTGCTTCACTCTGTTATGGAAGAAAGGTTGAAGAAGAATGCTCTCGAAAATCAAAATCTCTAAGTTCTGATCTCTATATTCTTTTCTATCTCTGTCTGTCTTGCTTTGAGAAAAATAAGTCCATTTATAGACTTGGGCTCTTGTACGTAAAAACTCAGCAAAAGTTCCGTCTTTACGCTAACAACTGCCACCCATGACCGAAGTCATCCTCTGTATATGTTGACACGTGTCATATCATTTCAGTAAGAATAGGATGCACGTACACACGTTCTTCGGGATATGTGGCATGAAAGCCATGTAGGCGAACCACGTTCCAAGCTGGTCAGAAAGAATAGGGCGTAAAATAACCCCAATGTACTCTGAGCGTAAAGCAGTCAACTAGGCGTAAAATAGCCCTGACATAGACTTTCATGTAAAGTGGTTGTTAAATAACCTTGAGCGTAAAAGTAGCTCAAATAGACTTTACGCACACGTCAACTGTTGAGCGTAAAAGCTCGTATAGTCTTCATGTGTAAAAGAAGCCATAGTATGAGCGTAAAGTAGCTCAATCCACATACTAAACGACAACATTGGTCTCTGTGTAAAAACAAATCCCTTTGAATTCTGTGATATATGCCATCATTAATATCTCCATGTCAGACTTTGCATTAAATGCGAGACTTGACAGCTTTGTCCAGCGTAAAAGTGGCTGATCTATCCTTGGCCTAAAATCATGGGTGTAGACCCGAGCGTAAAATAATCTGCCTACTTTAGGCGTAAAGTGATTAGCCTTGTCTTGGGCGTAAAGTATTTAGCCTCTCTGCAGCGTAAAGTAGATCAATTTGAGTGGAATGATCTATCACTTTGGCTCTTTCTTTGAAGCACTTTTTATGCTCCTACAAGACCCCCGTCAAAGTTTTCAAATATCTCCAAAATTTGGAACACTTTGAACAGAAGCATAAAAATTGAGTTTTGATCAGTCAGCATAAAATTCGGGATACGCAACAGTCATCCACGTAAAACCGGAGACATCCAACAGTCGGCGTAATATCTGGAATTTGAACCGATTTGAAATCTCCCTATAAATAGGGTTCTTCGGAGAGAGAAAAAACACTTTTACTCATCTTTTGAATCTCGAATTCCTTTGCCCTGTCTTTCTTCGAAACCCTCACTTTGATCAGATGGCTCCCAAGAAATCATCCGTCGCTAGCAACAAGGGGAAGAAACCAGTCGTCGATTCATCGTCGGCTCCCATTCAGTCGTCAACACCACATCGACAACCCAACCCGGCCGTAGCTCCTCCTATGATGGGTAAAACCCTATTATTTGGCTGGGAAAACCCGTCGAGGAAGGAAAAGATAACCCAAACCTTCAGTTTTTACGCCCACGTTATACGTGTTAGCATAAAAACTGAAATGACAATATACGCCCACGTTGTACGTGTTAGCGTAAAAGATAAAAAGAGTACGCCCACGTTATACGTGTCAGCATAAAATTTGGATTACGCCCACAATTAATGTGCTAGCGTAAGACTTAACTACGCTCATGTTTATACATGCCAGCGTAAAAAGTTATATTACGCTCACTTTAACATGTGGTAACGTAAAATTCATCAATCACTGAGAGACTTTGTAAAACAAAGACTTCATAAACTTTTATCAACTTTTAGTAAGCGTAAAAGTCATAAAACTTCCAAACTAATTTGATCTCTTTTGTCCTTTTGTCAGTGGATTTGCAAGTTCACCCTCTCGTCGAAGTCTTTGGCTCGTCAGTTGCCATGGTGGGTTCGAACTATCTGGAAGATTTATCTCATGTCCAATTTCCTCAATCGAACCCTGAATATCCAGTAGAGAGGGCTGTTTGCAAAAACAAAAGTATAAAACTTTATTGATACAAACTGTGTAATAAAGATTACAAGAATTCTGGGAAAATTACAACTATAGGAATCCAATCTAGATGACGATTGCTTTATCCCTTGTACGATGTGAACTTTGAAGACGAAGCCTCTGAAGTTGAGAACAACTCTGGAAACTGAAGGCAAAAGCCTCGGAAGTTGAAGGCAAAAGCCTCGGAAGAATGCAGCAGCACTTCGACAAGAACTCCTGAACTCTCTGATTTATGATCTCTGATTTCTGATCCTGATCCCCCTTTGAAATAAAGACTTGAAACTCTATTTATAGATTTCTAAAAATAACTAACTTTCAGTTATTCTGGACTGTGCAAGATGATTTACGCAACAACTGGTTTGCGCAGCATTGGACTGCGCAGGCAGTTACTGGATCATGGGCTAACTATCTGGGATACATGGCATTAATTGATTGAAATGTGCATAATCGTGCGTAGACAGTTGCCACATAATGAGCAATTGGTGGCATGAATACCACATGTACTTTATCAGTTATGTTGATAGAGTGCACAACCTGAACTGCGCAAAGTTTGGTTTGCGCAGACTCAGACTGCGCAGGATTGGTTTGCGCAATCATGGTTTGCGCAGGATTGGTTTGCACAATCATGGATTGTGCTGCCAACTGTCAGCCGCCCTCGAGCACTGTGCGGCGCCATAAACGAACAGCCTCCTCGTTATCCGTGCTGTCAGCTGTCAGAAAGATTTGATTTGATTCAGGTAATGATGACTTCTGCCACGTAAGCCTGTGCAGTTGGGAACATGCGCAATCCAACCTACGCAATGTGATGTCTGCGTAATCTGTGGTCTGTGCAACTCATCAAAATGATGTATATCTTGAATTTTTGACTTTGTTGATTGATGCAACTTGATTTTAGGACCTACAAGACCCCCTTCAAAGTTTTCGAAAGTTGATTTTATTCAAAATTTTGAAATACTTTGAATTTTTGAATTTTGAACCACATTGCGCATGATGATGAGCTGTCTACACAAAGTGAAGAGCCCCCCAATTTTAGGCACAATCCGAGGCAGCCGTTTCATATTTCGAAAGCTATAAATAGCCATCTTTTCATTTTTATTTCTTTACTTTACAATCTTTCGAGCTCTTGAGAAAAATCTTCCCCCGAACCCTTGCTGAAATGTTCTGACTTTAACTTTGCAGTTGAAAGTCTTTGAGATGCGGGCTTGGTATAACTCAATGTGCTGTTGAGCCATTAATCGCTTCTCATCAAGTGCTTCCAACTCTTGAAGTCGAAGAAGGTCATTGTTCTCTGTAGTGAGCTCATTAGCAATAGCAATCCTTAAAGAAAGAATTTGCAGCTCCAAAGGAAGGACAGCTTCACAGCCATACACCAAAGAGAAAGGTGTAAAGCCTGTAGGATTGCGGACTGTAGTTCGGTAGGCCCAAAGACATTCGCCAAGTTTCTCGCTCCAATTCCGTTTGTTAGTGGATACAAACTTCTTAAGGAGTTTAAAGATGGTTTTGTTAAAGGCTTCAGCTAAACCATTAGCAGCAGGATTGTATGCTGTCGAGGCAACGTTGTCAATCCGGTTATCATCACAGAATCTGGTGAACTTCTGGCTGATGAATTGCGGTCCATTGTCATGGATGATTCTTCGAGGTACACCAAATCTATAGATGACGTGATATTTAACGAAGTTGATGACACTGCTAGTCTTGACTTTAGCCAGAGGTATAGCTTCAGCCTATTTGGAGAAATAGTCGGTTATTGCCAATATGAACCGATGTCCTCTAGAAGAATGAGGATTGATAGGACCTATGACATCCATGCCCCAAGCTTCGAAAGGCCAGGAAGCAACAGTCGGGTGTAAGAATTATGATGGTTGATGAATGAAATCTGCATGGATTTGACAAGCACGACATTTCCTTGCATATTCAATAGCATCTGATACCATAGAGGGCCAATAGTAACCCATACGTCGGATGCGATCCTGTAATTTAGGACCAGGTTGATGTGCTCCACAAACACCGTCGTGAGCTTCACGCAAAACTTATTTGGCTTCATCACCAACGAGACAGCGTAGGAGAAGACTGTCATAAGTTCGTCGATAGAGTGTTTTGGTGGTTTGATTATAATAGAATCGGAGAGATCGTCATCGAACGCTTGTAGCCTCCTTAGGATCTTTTGGGAGTATATCATGAACCACGAAGTCGTTGAAAGGAGTTCTCCAATCGTCATCGATGACATTGACTTCAGCAAAATTGCTAAATTCAATATTATGATTATTTTCGATGCAGAACAGTTCTCGGTTGGAGATAACCACCACCTGCTGTCTTTTGATAGGGATGGCTAAGACAGCTGCCAGATTGGCCAAAGCATCTGCTTCAGTATTGCAAGCTCGTCGAACATAGTCTATAAAGAAAGCTTTGAATGATATAGCTATATTGATTGCTGCTTCATGATAAGGTACTAGGTCTTGATGACGGACTTCATAGGTTCCTCTAACCTGATTAACAACCAGCTTAGAATCACCGTAGACTTCGAGATATTCAACATTCAGTTGTTTAGCTAACTGAAGGTCGATGAGTAGAGCATTATACTCCGCCACATTGTTGGAACAAGGTTCATCTAAAGAGTAGGCTCTTTGGATAGTTGATCCATCTGGAGAAACGAGGACCACTCCAACACCTGCCACAATAGCACCATTGGGTCCAATTCTCGATGCACCATCAAAGAATAAATGCCAGGTTGAAAACTCTTCAGAGATCATGTTGACTTCCAACGTCTCGTCTGGAATTTCATCATAGAGTTTAGATGTCTCAGGCACAGGATGAGCTGCTAAGAAGTCCGCCAGCGCTTGACCTTTAACAGACTTTTGTGGAACATATACCATTTCATATTGAGCTAGCAGGATTGCCCATGTAGCCAGTCGAGAATTAAGTCTGCTAGGCTTCTTCATGAGTACCCGAAGAGGATTAACTCGGGATATGACATGAATAGTTTGGCCAATAATATAATGCCTCGTCTTCTGTACAGCAAACATGAGAGCCAGGCATTCCTTTTCGACCGGACTATAGCGGTGTTCAGCACCAATCATAGTTCGGCTAAGATAATAGATAGCCTGTTCATGGCCTTCTTTGTTCTTTTGGGCAAGTAAAGCACCCAATGAATGGTCCATAGCACGGACATACATCAAGAATGGAATGCCAGAGATAGGTGGCACCAAGACTGGTGGGTTCATAAGATATCGTTTGATATCGTCGAATGCTCGTTGACACTCTTCAGTCCAAACAAAAGATACACCCTTCTTCATTAATTGAGTGAATGGTCTGCAGCGTCCAGACAAGTTCGTAATGAATCGCCTGATGTACGCAAGTCGGCCTTGGAATCCACGTAGCTCTTTTAAGTTGCGTGGAAGATGCATCTCTTGGATGGCTTTGATCTTCTCGGGATCTACGTGTATACCCTTAGAGGTAATGATGAAGTCGAGAAATTTGCCACTAGAGACACCCAAGAATGACTTGGTGGGATTCATCTTGAGCTGATGTTGACGCATGAGATTGAAGATTATTCTCAAATCTTGGATATGATCTTCTTTTAGACAACTTTTGACAGCAATATCATCAACGTAGCATTCGACTGTTTTACGAAGATGTTCTCTGAAAATGGTACTCATGGCTCGTTGGTAAGTTGCACCAGCGTTCTTGAGACCAAATGGCATCACTGTGTAGCAATGGACTCCCCGAGGAGTAAGGAAAGATGTGTGCTTTTCATCTTCGGGATTCATTTTGATCTGATTATATTCGGAGAATCCATCCATAAAAGATATTCGCTCGAACCCACAAGTATTGTCAACCATGACGTCTGTGATAGGAAGAGGAAATTCATCTTTTGGACATGCTTCATTAAGATCTCGAAAGTCGATGCAGACTCGAACTTTGCCAGTTTTCTTCAGGACTGGAACAACATTGGCTACCCAATCAGGATGTTGTTCTTCTCGAATAAAGCCGCAAGCTATAAGCTTCTTGACTTCATCATCAATTACATCCATCATTTCAGGCTTAAATCGTCTTTGTTGTTGTTTGACTGGTTTAGCATTAGGAAGAATGTTTAGCTTGTGAGTAGCAATCTTAGGATCTAAACCTGGCATATCCTCATAACTCCAAGCAAAGGCGTCAATGTATTCTTTAATGAGAAGAATCAACTCTTGTTTATCAGCTTCTGGAAGATTCTTACTAATAAAGATTGGCCGAGGTGAATCGCTTTCTCCTACATCAATTTGAACTAATTGATCTTCAGTAGGAGGTTCACGTTGTTCAAAGCGAAGTACCCATTGGTTATCCATATGTTGAGCCCAAGGATCTGTTTCAGAATTTTCTTCAACGTCTTCATCATAGCCTTCTGGTAGTTCAGCGGAGACCATGTTAGATGATACGATCAGCCTGTGAACTTCACCAATGCTAGTATCAGAATCCCAAGATCTAGAATCAGATGAATTAGAGCGTTCTTCACTGTCTGAGTCAGAGACTACTGGGGATAATAGTGGAGGAGAAGTATATCCGAGACCTTTCTTAGTCCTGTTGTAGTACATTTCCGACTTTCCTTCCGGAACAGTCGTGCGGATAGGAGTTCGTCTACCTTTACCATAATTGAGGCCACTTTTGAAGTCATAGCCCATTTTTCGGATGATGTCTTTTGACTGTTGACTATAACGATAGAACTGGAGACGTCCCGTATCGTTAAGTTTGCTATTATCCGTATAACTGAATTGTTTTTCTGGTCCTTTACTAAAAAGTGTTAGACTTTTACCTTTCTTTCGAGAAGGGTGAATACGGTAAGAATCATCTGGATCTTCAAGTGAGACTTCTGTCTGAAGAGATTGTATAACTCCCATTGTAATTGACTGGAAGCTATTTATCATATCCAAATAGCATTTAGTATAATAAATAACATTAGTATATTGGAAATTAGGTGCTTTTTCATTGATTTGTACATCAGTATTTACAACAAGACCTTTAGCCTTAGCAGGCTTGGTCAGATTAATTACAAGAGGGGGAGAAGAAGAACGTGGGGGAGGCTTGTTACGACGGAGGTCGATAACAAATGGCTCAGAGGAGGTGAGCTTCCTTTTTTCCTTGTTGCGAGTGAGATCAACAACAAATGGCTCAGAAGGAGTGAGCTGCTTTTTGTCCTTGTTACGACGTAAGTCGATAACAAGTGGCTCAGAAGAGGTGCGCTCCCTTTGATCTTGATCAGCATCAAATGATTTCTTTTGAATTGGCAAGTGAATAGCCAGTGGTTTAGAAGACTGAGGATGTGAAACTCGCCCTTTGACAGGTATGATAAGAGTGTCTTTGGGCACTGCTTCTTGTTCTTCTTCAGTATCTAAGGCTAACACAATCTTCAAGAATTCATCCTTGTACATCCGAGCGTCGTTGCAGTATGCTTCAACGCCTTTGAAATGATAAAGATCCGCAACTTCCTTATGGACTTCTCCCTTATCATCAACATATTTGAAACATTAATGAAGGGTTGATGGAACAATATTATGCTCATGTAAGAATGGTCTCCCCAATAGAGCATTATAAGAACAACCATGATTGTCAATGATATAGAAGGTAACTTTTGTGCGAAGATTGCCTATTTGGAGTTTTAAGCGAATCTTGCCCAAAGGTTCACTCCTTCCCTGATTGAATCCAAGGATGGTGGTGATTGTGGTGGAGAGACTATGTACGGGGATTTTCAGAGCATCGAGCATTGTTTTCGACATGATGCTGAGAGCAGATCTTGGATCTATCAGGATACGATCGACTTTCATCGAATCAACATATCCTGTATAGTAGAGAGGACGATCATGCCTATTATCCTCCATCAGCATGTCATTTTGGGTGAAAGTAATGTTCGGAATCAACTCCATAACACTATGACAATGTAGACAAGAGACTGGTTCTGCTTCCAGCTTCTTGAGAAAGGCTAAACAAGTCTTAGCTTGCATAAGAGCTTCACTTAAAGTTTCTCGCGTCTCTCTGAAAAGACGCAAGAGTTCAAAAATAGACAGCCTTGCTGGTGTATTGGCTAGTTGAGCCAATATATCGAAGTTGTAAGGCTTCTCAATCCCAGTAGGAGATGATTTCTTCAAGGGTTTGTCGAAACGAACTTATTGCTTGCCTTTGTCAGCCGTTGTTGGCTTGGGAGGAATTGATACTACAACTGGTGAAGATGCCGAATTGGACCTCTTCAGTAGAAGCAGGTTGTGCCGGAGCAGGTTCAGAAGAAGAAGCAGGATTCTTTTGACCTTCAGAATGATCTTTCAAATAGGCTTTCCCTGACCTGGTGCCTAATAGAATCTCTTCGTCAACAATGGGATCAAAAGATACCATGTTGCAAATCTTGGTTTTGCCTTTAGAACGAGTTTTCTTCTTAGAAGAAGAGGACACCTCGAATTCCGGAGCAAGATCAGGATGTATCCACATAATTTCACTGTTGTCAAGAGACAAGCGAACAAGACCTTCATGTAGTGGAAGTGGGAGATTCTCAATCTCAAGAGTTGTTTTAGGAATTAGAATGACACCGTGCTGTACCATCTGTGGAGGGAAGTCCCCAAATTGGACTGAAACCATATTTGCAGTAACAGTCTTCTCATCTTGTTGCAGAGTGACTACACCAGCATTAACAAGCTCTTGGATTTTTCCTTTGAGCACATAGCATGCTCTAGTAGGATGTCCGATGAATCGATGGTAGACACAATACTTAGGATGATCGGTCTTACCGACTTCATCAGGTTTCATTGGGCCAGGGAGTTGAATTTTATTGCTTTTGAGTAAACACTCAAAGATACTTGCAGTATCATTCTCGTCAAAGGAATACTCTACTTTCGGACGAGGTTCCCTCGGTGGATGTGCAGAAGGGGTAGGAGTGGATGTAGGCGGAGCTACATTGATAGCCAAAGATTCTTTGTTTTTGTTCAAGTTAATGTTCAAAGTCTTTTTTGCTTTGCGATTGTTCTGGCGGTTGCCACCACCTGAATTCTGATGCTCATCTCGATCAGGGTTAGACATTTGTACCCCCAATTGTTTGAACTTGTCGGCACTCACTTCAGCAGCTTTGGCATTGACAATGAATGAGGGCCAATCTTGGAATTGGGTAGACCCCGTCCACATACTGATAATAGGCAAAAGATTTGCCTTACAAGTATCAATAGTGACAGCAGCTGGAGTCCCCGGAGGCATTTTCAAGGCTTTACGGTGGAACCGTTCAATAAAGCCCTCAGCAGTTTCATTATGTTTCTGTTTGATTTTGTTGAGAGCTGACATCGTCATATCATTGAATCCTTCATAGAACCGTTCTAGAAAGATTTATTTAAGACCTGAAAAGGATGTGATGCAACCATCGGGCAAACTTTTGTACCAGTCATATGCTACGCCGACTAAATAATCGACGAACACTCTAGTAAGAAGAGCATCATTTGGCTGGAGTTGAACAGTCATTACCTCAAAATGATTGATAAATTGACTTGGGGAAGTACTGCCATCGAACAGAGAGATTGTTGGGATTTTGTACTTCGGGGAAATGGGACTTCTTTCCATTCAACTGGATAGGGCTGCTTAATCTCCAATCTTTGCAAGTTGTCTTTCTCTTTAAATTCTTCGAACTGAGTTCGTAAGAGTTTGACAGCTTTATTGGCGTCTTCTGATGACGAAGAAGGAACAGGTTGAATTGTAGTGGTAGGAGGAGGAACAGCATTATAAGCACTACCCCAGCTCCTGACTGGCTAGGTGTAGTTTGTACTTGCACTTGTACAGGAGGCATTTGCGGAGGCACTACCCCCAGCCCAGTATTGGCAGGTATTGAAGATGCTATGATCTCTGGACTAATAGTAGGTGCAATTGGTGGTGTAGCATGCTGTGCTACAATGATAGAATGCATACTAGCAACCATTTCAGCCATGGTTTTTAGTTTATCTTCGAGTGCAGCAATTCGCTGTTCCTGATTTATAGAAGTTGAAGCATCTGGATCATCCGTGATGACATACGCTATTACTTCTCTTGGTACAGTAGAAGATACTGTCTTGTCACCCTCATTTTCCCGTATTTCCCGTATTTCGTATTTATACTCGTATCTGGATTTTTGGCATGCATTTTTATTTTTCTCGACTTGTGGAATTTTGGTATTTCTCGTATTCTTAGGTTTTTGGCATGGCTCGGTTTTAATTGGGGTGGTTTGTTTTGGTTCGGTTTATGTATGGAGCACCTTAACCTATGCTACCCCTCATCCCCACCACAACTCACCCTCTTTATAACCCCCACCTACCACTCTCTCTCTTCATTACCATCACCATTTATTTTCTTCTTCTTCTCCTTCCTCCACAACTCTCCCAACCCATAGGCAAGTGCATCTTGCCACTACATGAGAACCCTATTTTCTTGGTCCATTAGCTAGATTAGGACATGGTGATCAACATTAGTTCTTGGCTTTTTATGATTTGGTGTCTCCATTGCTCTAGATCTAAGTTTTCCTATTTTCGAATTTTGCATGGTTTGATCTATTTTAGTTGGATGTTTATGGGTTTTGATGTTTCCATGTGGAAGAGCATTCAGTTTTACCCCAGTTGGAACCATGGAAATCCGGATTTGGAGTTCGGATGGCCAAGTTATGATGCTTGGAAGCTTAGGTTCTTCATGGTGTTCTTGCTGTTTGGAGAAGACAGTGAGCAGTGTGCAGAGCTTCTTAGCTTACGCCACTGAGCCTTGGATACGCTTCATGTTGGAAGCGTGTCTCCTGCGTGCGTGCTTTTGAGCGTACGCAGCCTTGAGCGTGCGTGACTTTTCACGTACATTGCTCTCTCAGCGTCCGTGACTTTTCACGCAGCTGCTTCCTTGAGCGTGCGTGACTTTTCACGCAGCTGCCTCCCTTGAGCGTGCGTGACTTTCACGTACACTGCTTCCTGTAGCGTGCGTGACTTTCACGCAGCTGCCTTCCTTGAGTGTGCGTGACTTTCACCTATGCTGCTCTCTCAGCGTGCGTGACTTTTCACCTATGCTGCTCTCTCAGCGTGCGTGACTTTTCATGTACGCTGCTTCCCTGGAGCGTGCGTGACTTTTCATGAACGCTGTTCCCCTTGAGCTTGTGTGACTTTTGTACGCTGCCCCCTGACCCCTTGCTTAACCCATTGGCTCTTGGAGTTTTGGCCTTATTTCTTTAATGCTTGCCTCTTCTATAGCCCTGTATATTGATATTTTATTAGATATTTTACGTCCATTTTATATCCTTACGCCTTTTGTCCTGAACTTGATAATCACGAATTTACTTGATATGTTTGGAATTGATAATTGAGCATGACCTGATAAGTGGCCCGTCGTGACGCACTCCTGACTAGTACACTTAATATGATAACCTGACCGGATACATCTTGAATAGCTGTTGCGACGGCTACCTGACATGACATGACCTGTATAATTAATCCTGATACCGTGGACGATTGTGCTTGTACAAATAATCCAGTCCTGTCTTGCATCATGTCTAGGAGGGGACTCCTGAGTACCACGGTCAGGAGTACCTACGGAATTGGATTATGGTTAATAATTAGTATAATTTACTAGTCATGAAGAGATGTTCCCCAGTTACAGGCGATCCCGTTATCCCGACCGCAAATGTTTGGACTTGCAGCCTGCCGACGAGTAGGGCACATTTCCAGCCTACTGTTATGTAGGGCACCCTCGATTATCACTTGAATGATTGGACTTTATTGTCACTATAATGTATTGTACTCTCTAGATTGTCACTATAATGATTGCCTGGATAACCTGGATAGCTGCAGGGCCTGTGACTACTTGGAGCATCTCATTGCATCTTGCTAGTAACTAGGATTGTGATAACCCTAGTTAGTTAATGTAGAAAGCCGTAGGCAATGATTGGCCGTGATTGCTTGGATGGAGTCTGGTCTAGTATAGTACTGTCTAGAATTGATTGATTGTAAGATTGTACCAGAATGATTGAAGGATTGTCACTCCAGATTGTCACTATAATGATTGTCACTCCAGATTGTCACTATAATGATTGTCACTCCAGATTGTCACTATAATGATTGTCACTCCAGATTGTTACTTGACCTAATTTCTTATATTTATCTTGCCGATAAATGGTGAGAGAAACCAAGTTCCGTTCAGACGAAGGGTTACAACCCCGGTCCTTGTTTGGTTTACGGGTTGTAACCTTGCTATCTGAATAGTCCCATGGTTATCTCATCATATATCATCCTGACATGCTTTCCCATATGTTCTGTCTTTTAGTGATTCTATGCAAGATTGTCTTTTATAATTACCCATCATGCTTTTTCTTAAATTACTGTCTCTTATTATGTAATTTTATTATTGTGCTAATTTGCTGGCTTTGGTTCTTATTTTTGTGGCCTCCTTTGTGGCACTTGCTCTTCCTGGGGTCTGACCCAGCTGGTTTTGTATGGCCAGATACCGGAGCAGCACCAAAGGATCTACCTGTCTTCCAGCCCGATGGTGGTCACCAGGCGTAACCAGGGCATCGAGTGGGTTTCCTTTGTTCTCCCACTGTAATATTGTAAATTATTTTTTTGAGGCATTTAGTCGACGAGCAAGTGTTAGCTCGATTGTACTTACTTACTGTCTGCCTACGGACTGTAACATGATTGACAAGCCCCGGGGGTTGATCATGTATGACTGAACTCTTGCTAGTCCTCACATTTTGTAACGACTAGCTTCATGATCATCTGGATATGTAATGTTTGGGACGCCTTACAACTATATATTTGGAGATCTGATATCTTGTGATTATTATTAGTTGGTTGAGATTGAGACAATAGGCTATTTTATGACCTTAAGAGACTGATGGATTGTAGTGAAACCCTCACATATCTAGACAGCCGTGACCGTATAGCGGTGTGGATTCCATTCCGTTATACGTAGCTGGCTATGTCTGCCCCCGCTCTCCAGTATTCTGGTTCTGGGGCGTGATATGGTTTAAGTGGTGGCCCATGCAGGTCTTGTTAATCAAGATGTGTGAGGGTTTACCGAATAGATGTCTCAATCGGTACTCGTCCTTGATCTCTGCTCGTATCCTCTTGATTCCTAAAAATTCTTGCCCTGATTACATGCTTGTATCGTTGATCTGTCCTGGTCCTTCCTTATTGTTTCCCTGTGTCGTCTTCCTCAGCGGCACTGCACCTGACCCTGTCGATCAGCAAGGAGGAGCACCTCCCGTGGACCAGCAGCAACAAGAAGATCAGGCCCAGCACTCAGGAGCAGCCTCCTGAGTCGTACCTACTGGAGGAGAGCCGCCAGTTCAGCCAGTCCAGCCTGCAGATCCTGATGATGGCACTTTGGTGGGTCTCATCAGAACATTGTTAGCTTCCCAAGATCGTAGAGGCGATGCATTGCACCAGGCAGTGGAAGATGCTCTGAATAGAAGTGGACCCCGAGGGAACAGTGCGGTCAACAGTTTTAAGCGCCTGAACCCTCCATTCTTCGATGGCAGCGTGGATGCCATTGCTGCCGATGCTTGGCTACAAGATATAGAGGTGATTCTCGAAGCAGCGAAGACTCCAGAAGAAGAGAAGGTGGCTGTGGTGCGCCTACAGTTATTGGATCTAGCCCGCAGTTGGTGGGCCGCACAAGCAGTGGGATTGAAAACACCTGTCCCCTGGGCAGTGTTCAGCGAAAAGTTCCAGACCAAGTATTATGATGCAGTGGCTCGGTATGACTTGCAGACCAGGTTCAGTAATCTTAAGCAGATAGGGAGGACGGTCGACGGATATGCGGCCGAGTTTTCCAGACTCAGTCGGTTTGCTCCCACCTTGGTGGCAACCGAGTTTGATAGAGCACAGAGGTTCCAACAGGGACTTCACCTAGAGATTATATTGGCAGTAGAACAGTTCGAGCATCAGACCTATGATGCGGTGTTGCGAGCAGCAAGGAGGCACGAGTATATCTCCCAGAGAATAGTGGACAGGACTGGAGGTCGAAAGCGGTCCCATAGTCAGATGAATCAGACTTCAGCACCAGCCCCGGCAGCTAGGGCTTTGACTATTGGAACTCCGAGACAAGCAACCTCAGTTACGTCGGTCCAGTACTCGACCCCGATGTACCCTCAGCAGAAACAGAAGCAAGCGCAGTCTTCCGTCGTAGGCTGTTCTTATTGTGGAAAGCCTGGACACGTGGTAGCGGAGTATCACAAGGCGTTGGGATTGTGTTTATTGTATGGAGCATCGGATCATAGGGTAGGGTCCTGTCCTTTCAGAGTTGATTCAGCATCGACAGTATCTAGTCCCTCGGTTAGGGGACCAGCACCAGCACCAGCACCAGTACCAGCTCCAGTTCACCAGCAACAGCAGTTCCCGTTCCCGAGGCCATTGTCGACTCAGGCCCAGACTTTCCAGCAGCAGAGGCCTCAGCAGTTTGCCTTAGCCCAGGCTCAGGTTCAGAATCGACCGAGAGGTATATGTGTCCTCTCATCTTACTTTTCTACCGTCATTATGCGGGGTGCATGACGTATTTCATGTATCCTAATTACAACGGTACATCCCGGACCCGAGCCATATCCTAGGTCATTCGAAACTGGTTATTGGTATCAACCTTTTCGTATGAGGATAGGCCCGTATCCCTGTTTGACCAAGGGAAGAGACCTCAAGCGCAAGACTATCAGTTTAGTTCATGTTGCTTGAGTTCATCGCTCCTTGGGAGAGTCAAACGTGGGAGTGTGAGGATGATATCCGATCGCGATATCCTGACTTGTTTGACTCGTAAGGTGTAATGTCTTCCTTATGCCTTACGTTTTCCCTTCCTTGCTTGCATTGTATGATTGTATGATTGAATTGCTTAGTGTAGTTGTTGGTGCTTAGTATAGCTTGTCGTGGCAATCTCTAGCTCCTTGATTAAATTCCGAGGACGGAATTCTTTTAAGGTGGGTAGAGTTGTCACCGTCATTTTCCCGTATTTCCCGTATTTCGTATTTATACTCGTATCTGGATTTTTGGCATGCATTTTTATTTTTCTCGACTTATGGAATTTTGGTATTTCTCGTATTCTTTGGTTTTTGGCATGGCTCGGTTTTAATTGGGGTGGTTTGTTTTGGTTCAGTTTATGCATGGAGCACCTTAACCTATGCTACCCCTCATCCCCACCACAACTCACCCTCTTTATAACCCCCACCTACCACTCTCTCTCTTCATTACCATCACCATTTATTTTCTTCTTCTTTTCCTTCCTCCACAACTCTCCCAACCCATAGGCAAGTGCATCTTGCCACTACATGAAAATCCTATTTTTTTGGTCCATTAGCTAGATTAGGATATGGTGATCAACATTAGTTCTTGGCTTTTTGTGATTTGGTGTCTCCATTGCTCTAGATTTAAGTTTTCCTATTTTCGAATTTTGCATGGTTTGATCTATTTTAGTTGGATGTTTATGGGTTTTGATGTTTCCATGTGGAAGAGCATTCAGTTTCACTCCAGTTGGAACCTTGGAAATCCGAATTTGGAGTTCGGATGGCCAAGTTATGATGCTTGGAAGCTTGGGTTCTTCATGGTGTTCTTGCTGTTTAGAGAAGACAGTGAGCAGTGTGCAGAGCTTCTTAGCTTACGCCACTGAGCCTTGGATACGCTTCCTGTTGGAAGCGTGTCTCCCGCGTGCGTGCTTTTGAGCGTACGTAGCCTTGAGCGTAGGTGACTTTTCACGTACATTGCTCTCTCAGCGTGCGTGACTTTTCACGTACATTGCTCTCTTGAGCGTGCGTGATTTTTCACGCAGCTGCTCCCTGTAGCGTGCGTGACTTTTCACGCAGCTGCTTCCTTGAGCGTGCGTGACTTTTCACGCAGCTGCCTCCCTTGAGCGTGCGTGACTTTTCACGCAGCTGCCTCCCTTGAGCCTTGAGCGTACGCAGCCTCGCTTAACCCATTGGCTCTTGGAGTTTTGGCCTTATTTCTTTAATGCTTGGCTCTTCTATAGCCCTGTATAATCACGAATTTACTTGATATGTTTGGAATTGATAATTGAGCATGACCTGATAAGTGGCCCGTCGTGACGCACTCCTGACTAGTACACTTAATATGATAACCTGACCGGATACATCTTGAATAGCTGTTGCGACGGCTACCTGACATGACATGACCTGTATAATTAATCCTGACACCGTGGACGATTGTGCTTGTACAAATAATCCAGTCCTGTCTTGCATCATGTCTAGGAGGGGACTCCTGAGTACCACGGTCAGGAGTACCTACGGAATTGGATTAAGGTTAATAATTAGTATAATTTACTAGTCATGAAGAGATGTTCCCCAGTTACAGGCGATCCCGTTATCCCGGCCGCAAATGTTTGGACTTGTAGCCTGCCGACGAGTAGGGCACATTTCCAGCCTACTGTTATATGGGGCACCCTCGATTGTCACTTGAATGATTGGACTCTATTGTCACTATAATGCATTGTACTCTCTAGATTGTCACTATAATGATTGCCTGGATAACCTGGATAGCTGCAGGGCCTGTGACTACTTGGAGCATCTCATTACATCTTGCTAGTAACTAGGATTGTGATAACCCTAGTTAGTTAATGTAGAAAGCCGTAGGCAATGATTGGCCGTGATTGCTTGGATGGAGTCTGGTCTAGTATAGTACTGTCTAGAATTGATTGATTGTAAGATTGTAACAGAATGATTGAAGGATTGTCACTCCAGATTGTCACTATAATGATTGTCACTCCAGATTGTCACTATAATGATTGTCACTCCAGATTATCACTATAATGATTGTCACTCCAGATTGTTACTTGACCTAATTTCTTATATTTATCTTGCCGATAAATGGTGAGAGAAACCAAGTTCCGTTCAGACGAAGGGTTACAACCCCGGTCCTTGTTTGGTTTACGGGTTGTAACCTTGCTATCTGAATAGTCCCATGGTTATCTCATCATATATCATCCTGACATGCTTTCCCATATGTTCTGTCTTTTAGTGATTCTATGCAAGATTGTCTTTTATAATTATCCATCATGCTTTTTCTTAAATTACTGTCTCTTATTATGTAATTTTATTATTGTGCTAATTTGCTGGCTTTGGTTCTTATTTTTGTGGCCTCCTTTGTGGCACTTGCTCTTCCTGGGGTCTGACCCAGCTGGTTTTGTATGGCCAGATACCGGAGCAGCAGCAAAGGATCTACCTGTCTTCCAGCCCGATGGTGGTCACCAGGCGTAACCAGGGCATCGAGTGGGTTTCCTTTGTTCTCCCACTGTAATATTGTAAATTATTCTTTTGAGGCGTTTAGCCGACGAGCAAGTGTTAGCTCGATTGTACTTACTTACTGTCTGCCTACGGGCTGTAACATGATTGACAAGCCCCGGGGGTTGATCATGTATGACTGAACTCTTGCTAGTCCTCACATTTTGTAACGACTAGCTTCATGATCATCTGGATATGTAACGTTTGTGAAGCCTTACAACTATATATTTGGAGATCTGATATCTTGTGATTATTATTAGTTGGTTGAGATTGAGACAATAGGCTATTTTATGACCTTAAGAGACTGATGGATTGTAGTGAAACCCACACATATCTAGACAGCCGTGACCGTATAGCGGTGTGGATTCCATTCCGTTATACGTAGCTGGCTATGTCTGCCCCCGCTCTCCAGTATTCTGGTTTTGGGGCGTGACATGTCTGTTCAGAGCTTTTACTGTATGCATCATAATCAGAGAACGAATCATCTCCTGACTGAGAAACAGGAAGATAACCTAAAGGGTTTTGAGGAAGATTCCTTTGATCGATTGTATCTCGGCTTCGAGAACGGGTATGTTGAAACACTCCTTCGGAAGATTCTTGGAATAATTCTAAATACCGTTGGCTTGGCTTACGAAGTCTGCCATGTTTAGAGCATCTTTTACCCCCAGTGTCTCGGAAAGTCATGTTAACTGAAGCATACAAGACTTCGTCTTCCTCTGACATAGGTTCAGATTTAGCAAAAGTCAGCCGATCGAAAACAGATCGTTTTGTTGTTTGACAACAACATTGGATTATGACTTTATGATTGCAATGATGATCAGATGGTAGAGGGGTTGAGGTATTGTCCCGTTTTTGTCTTAGATGTTCTCGAAGATCAGCAACGGGACGAGGAAAGCTCTGAGGGATTTGTTCTTTGACAATATTCGAAACATGATTCCGATTCTTCAAATGTTTAGTCCCTTGAGTATACAGGGAAGTGCTCATTTCATTGGCATAAGTATCAGGATTTTTGTTCCTGGAGATTTGTCTTTGAGGCTTGACCTTCGGCATTGGTTGTTTGCGTTTTGCCGAAGTTGGCCTATTAAGATATGTTCTTAGGTCTGCAAATTCACCTCCGGAGGTTTCTGTTTGAGATACTAACAGTTTTCCCTGTTTGGAACGAGATATTTTAAAAGTTGGAAGGTCCTGGAATTCTGCTACCGGGGTAGGCAGAATACCTATTTGATCAGTACTCTTGTTATAAAGGAAAGAAGAATCCTTGTTTGAAAGAGTTTTAGTACTGATTGGTGCCAAGGCACATTCAGATGGATCTTCTTTAGTAAAGACTGAAGAAGATTGAGAAAAGACCAAAGGGCCCTTTCCTTTGTTTTGAGATGAAGGGTTAGCTAAAGAGCATTTCCCTCTGTTGTCTTCCAAGTCATGGGACAAGGAAGTTTGAGAAAAGACCAATGGGCCTTTCCCTTTGTTTTGAAGAGAAAGAGGAATAGCCAAAGGACTACCCCCAGTGGATTGCGCAGGGGCAATAGGGTGTTTGGAAAGAGGAGCAGAATTTCTTTCTTTATTGTGAGAAGAAGGGAATTTAGCCAAAAGGCTGTTTTGCGCAAGAATGTTTTGCGCAGGAATTCTTGCTTTAGAGTGCTTGGGAGGCACTTTAATTACTGGAGTATCAGTTTGCGCAGGAAAAGCTACTGCCAATTGTGCCAGAGTCATAGGAGTCTTGTGTTTTGACAAGGCAGCATATGAAGTAGCCAGTGCAACAGTTGCAACAGACTGCGCAGCATTGACTGCAACAGATTGTGCAGGCTTTGTTGAGACAGACTGTGCAGCAGTTGGCACAGCAGTTTGTGCAGCAGTCTGGCTAGCAGATTGTGCAGCAGTTGGCACAGCATCCTTGGTAGCAAAACTGCCAGATTGTGCAGCAGTCTTGGAGACCCAAACTGAGCATACTTTGCTCTTGGCAGAAGTGGCTGCAGTACGGGGAGTGGTCTTGGAATTGAGCATTGCCTCGTAGGCTGTCTGGTTGACCTTAACAACCAGCGTCTTCTGCGTCTTCCCGATAGACGCTACGTCACATTGAGTTGCTACTTCCTCGTCGGAGGAGAAAGTTGTCCCCAGTAGTCGCCATTTTGTTTGCAAAAACAAAAGTATAAAACTTTATTGATACAAACTGTGTAATAAAGATTACAAGAATTCTGGGAAAATTACAATTATAGGAATCCAATCTAGATGACGATTGCTTTATCCCTTGGACGATGTGAACTTTGAAGACGAAGCCTCTGAAGTTGAGAACAACTCTGGAAACTGAAGGCAAAAGCCTCGGAAGTTGAAGGCAAAAGCCTCGGAAGAATGCAGCAGCACTTCGACAAGAACTCCTGAACTCTCTGATTTCTGATCCTGATCCCCCTTTGAAATAAAGACTTGAAACTCTATTTATAGAGTTCTGGAAATAACTAACTTTCAGTTCTTCTGGACTGTGCAAGATGATTTGCGCAGCAACTGGTTTGCGCAGCATTGGACTGCGCAGGCAGTTACTGGATCGTGGGCCAACTATCTGGGACACATGGCATTATTTGATTGAAATGCGCATGATCGTGCATAGACAGTTGCCACATAATGAGCAATTGATGGCATGAATGCCACATGTACTTTATTAGTTATGTTGATGGAGTTCGCAACCTGAACTGCGCAATGTTTGGTTTGCGCAGACTCAGACTGCGCAGGATTGGTTTGCGCAATCATGGTTTGTGCAGGATTGGTTTGCGCAATCATGGATTGTGCTGCCAACTGTCAGCCGCCCTCGAGCACTGTGCGGCGCCATAAACGAACAGCCTCCTCGTTATCCGTGCTGTCAGCTGTCAGGAAGATTTGATTTGATTCAGGTAATGATGACTTCTGCCACGTAAGCCTGCGCAGTTGGGAATATGCGCAAACCAACCTGCGCAATGTGATGTCTGCGCAATCTGTGGTCTGCGCAACTCATCAAAATGATGTATATCTTGAATTTTTGACTTTGTTGATTGATGCAACTTGATTTTAGGACCTACAAGGGCACAACTGATAGCAGCTCAAGGAGATAGGATGTTGTTATCCATGATAGACGGGGAAGTACTGATGTCACTAGATAATCAACAATTCCTGAAGCCAGCTTTCTTATTTGGAGATGCGATAGATTACAAATCACAGACTCATCCCAAAAAAGAGGCTTGGGTATTTAGATCTGGAGAAAGGGTAATGTATCTCCCGGACATGGACAGGGATTACCCTATATCTGCTTTCGTCCATGCTAACCATTACCGTCAAATGCTGTGGAATTTGACTCCCAGAAGCTATGGTAGACCGGGCAGAATCATTTTTAGAAGGGAGAAAGCGAATGACATGGGTTATCATGGTAGTACTCCTTGTGATGGTGTTATTCCATTTTTTGGACTAATGCCTGGATTTACACCGAGCGAGGATTCATCTCTCATCCAGCCGATCCAGGTTCCCATGTTCATAAATAGATTCATAAGGGAAGGAGTCTTATATCCTTAGACCAACCCTAGGCTGACAGGGTGGCTGACCCCTTATAGTGGTAGCTGGATCCAGATCAGCAACTGGGTCATGAAATACTTTAAAACAGAATTGGATGACATCGGTTTGTATGAAGCAGTAGCATCTACTAGTTATGGCATTCCGCCGAATGGCAATCTGTTTTTGTCTTTATTGGAATTGTATATGAGTTCGACGGAAACTTTCGTAACTCCGCATGGTGAGATGGGTCTGGCCCTACATGAGATGCAGTTTATCTCGAAGCTACCAATGGATGAGTTCCCTTATGAAGAATATATTCCCTCCAATCGGGAATTGGCAGAAATTCGGGTGAAGAATCCCGAACTGGTGCAAGTCTACGAAGAACTCATGTGTCATTATCTGATTTGTACCAGCATGTATAAAACCGGATCACATTTGGCATACATTATAAAATGGACAACTTATCTATTTTATCATGAAAATAGAGTGTCCAGGACAGAGAAGAGCAGGTTCCCAGAAGACAAGACTCAGGTCATCAAGCCTTGCTCTATAATTCCTGCAGATTTAATTCAGGAATTGATGGTGTCGCAGAAAGCTCACGACCGATATCTATCTACCAAAACTGGAGACATCCCTGCGGGGACTGAAGCTTTAAGCTACCTGAGGCAGGGTAGTCAAAAGATGTCGAAGAAGGCCTTGTTGGCGGGCTTCTTATACTTATGGCTGCGTAGATGGGTCGTGCCAGGGATCAGCACTATGGACCGGATTCACCGCAACGTATTGTGGCCAGCGGTCCGTCTGGTATTCAAGAACAGAATTAACCTATTGTCGGCAATGGTATGCCGAATAAATGCAGGTCTACGGATTTCTGGTGAAGAACTGATCAATAATGCTCCTCACAATTTTCTAAGGGTAGAGTTACCATTCACCTATCTGATAGGTTGGTTACTACACCATAATTATAATTTGTTGCCACCAGGCCCTGAGGATGAAGCTAGGATTTTTCCCCAAAAATTTAGCAAATCCACGTGGAGATTTACAACGTTGGCAGATATCCGAGCAGCATTAAATTATTCGCATGGCTGGAATTTCTTCTGCACCAGACCACCAGTTCCGGCTGACTGCCTCGGTGTGCAATTTGAAGATAGAGCAGATAAATCGGCCTTATTGCCGAGATCTGTTTTCCGATGGTTAGTGTACATCAGACCCTCTCATCTGATGTACATAAATGAAGATAACTGTGCATTCGAGCCTTATCTGCCAAGTAGGTTTGCTCGTCAGTTTGGATATGACCAACTTCATGTTGGCAATCCTTCCACTAGCTTCTATCATTATGGGAAGCTGATCGAGGGTGCACGAGCATGGAGATATTTTGGAGCTGCATGTACTGGCGCTAGATTCACCATATCTACAGCCACTAGTACAACTGAGCTATGCATACTTCATTCGTATGCTCGTTTCTATACATCAATCCGCTCTTTTGAAGACGGTTATAGTATGCAAGGAAGTCTTCGGTGGGCTCAAGTGGGAAATGTCGAAGAAACTATCAGGATAACCCCAGATATACCGAACAATACTACCACTATAGATGAGTTTCTAGCAGTAATTCCTAGGGGAGCTGGGGAGGTAGCCGTGGGACCAATAATTATTAGAAAGACCCGCAAACGAAAGCAGAACACAGCTACCATTTCTCCGGTGAAGTCTCCAGAGAAGAAGAAAAAATCTACCACCAAAGGGCCTTCCAAACCAAGGACCCACACTCCAGAAGATGACACTTTGATTGAAGAGGATCATCTTGTCAGTTCTTCCTCAGTCGATCCAGGAGAAGGATCTTCAGCCCCTCCACCAGCAATTGGATCAAAAACTGTAACACTTCTGTCTCCTGGACGTCTTAGCACCTCGCTCCATTTATCGTTGTCAACCAAGACACAAATTACGGAGGGTGCTACTACTGTATCCACCGCTGATCAAGACCGCATCCCATCAGACGAGCCGGCTCTTGACTTCGAAGATGATGACTGGGACGGTGATTATGACTCATATCTTGAAAAAAATGCACATATTCCAAGTATTATACAAAACCTATACGGAATTATATATCATGATTTTGTATATTAACTTATTTTGTTCGTTTTTTTTTGCAGATGTCATAATTGCACCAAAGCCTATGGCTCCTCCTCCTCCTCAAGAAGAGGATATTTATGAGGAAAATGAGGAATCTGCTGATGAGACTTCTACTTCTAGCGAAGAGGGTGCTGATGAAAAGGGAGGACACCAAGCCATGGTGGAGCATCAAGAAGCACATCCTGAACTATCCTCTCATGTTGAAGATCAGCACCAGAAAGAGGGTGCAATAGACCTCACTGCAGGTGATGATGAACCTGCTGGAGGAGAACCAGTCTTAAATAAAGAATTAGCTGTAGAAGATTTTACTGCAACTGAAGCAGTGGAAAATCCTGCAGAGCCAATAGTTGAAGAAGGTGCTGAATCCAGGGAAGTGATATCATCTTCTACTGTAGCTGCTGATTCAATATCAATTTTTGATAAGCCAATACCGGAACCTGAACCAGCTCCTGCAATTGTCACCACATCCACCAATATCACCGCCGCTAGAACTCCAGAAATGGTTGGAGTAACAGATATTGAAGACATTGCACCTGAAGTTCTTGGGAACCAAATAACAGCAGTGACAACAACAGCTCCACCTCCGTCTGTTGTTACATCGATGGTAGCTATAGGTGTTGGAGATACAATCCCTGAAGCTCTTAGAGATAACTTGGCCATGGCCACAATAACAACAACAACTTCGTCTCAACCTGCTATCGTGCCAACCACATCTGCTCCCGACCTCCAAAGAAGAGATTTATTAGATATTGCTGCCACACCAAGCTCTAGCGTAGAAATGAATCTCTTGGTTGAGATTTATACTGAAACTTTTTATAAAACTCTGGCAACTTTGATAAAGATAGTCCTGAATAAGGGTCTCAGCTATGAGATTTTGAAGACGACAATGGCTCTGACTATCAAGAATGTTGCCATGTTCAATGATGTTGAGAGAGCTGCCACATTGGAGAAAATTGTGGAGGACCTTGAGCAGCCGATTGGAGAATATCTCAGGCTATCAAATGAGACTGTTGAAGGCCTCATTCATGAGGAATATGATGCCTTAACGGCTGATTATCTTGCTCGAGAGACTACATATAATGCACCTCTCCGTGAACATAGTCTGAAGGTTGCCAAAGAGAGAGCCTTTTTGGCTGGCATAAAACCTGTACTGCATGGTCACAGAGTGGCTTATGATGCTTTGAACATAGATATTCAGAGCAAGAATGACAAAATCCGTGAAGTCGAGGCAGAGCTAGCTTGCTTGAAGGCTGAAAGGGAAAAGATGATCGATGTTCGAAATATGCACCTCACCCAAAGCTCAATTTTAGAAGAACAAGCTTTTGGGGCCGAATCGACCATCAGAACCCTTGATGAAGCCAAGGACAATCTGATAATCACTTTTGCTGAACTTTCTTGTATTTGTACCCCTGAAGCTCGACCTGCTGAGGCTACAAGAAGGTTATGAATTCTCATGGCAAGCGGCTAGAAGAATTAAAGAAGTTGCTGTAAGATGTTTCCACTCCACCTTAAGAGAGTGCTTTGTTATCTTTTGTCTTATTCATTTTGTAGTGTTTCCACCAGAAATGAATGCAATATTTGTTTTGTGATCCTATCGTTCATTTGGAATTTAAACAATAGGTATGAGATAGAAAACACTTATCAGAGGTAATATGGACGTGACAAGTCTTTTAAACTCAACGTATTATATCTATCCAGAGGTAATATGGACATGATAGATAATTGAAATCGCATTTTCTGTTTTAGAGCATAATACTATCAGAGGTAATATGAACATGATAGTATGTAAGAACTCAAAGAAAAGTAGATTAATATCTATGCAGAGGTCAAATGGACATGATAGACAGAAAACACCAGCAAATTTAATATTTATTCAGAGGTTATAAGAACGTGATAAATAATAAATTCAGCTTTCTATATCAATTGATAAGATGGAAGATAAAAATTTCTCTCCAAAGAGATGAGTAGTCAGCTTAACCAAACTTTGGTAGCTGGGGATTAAGAAGACAGGCATCATGAGCATATATGTCAGATATCGATAAAAGAAGTGGATGACCTAACCTATTTTATGGGAGAGGAAAGGAGGTCAACTCAAGAATAAATCCTAGTGGAAAGTTGAAGATACACGTTCGAATTCACCATATGAGGAACGAGATATATCCGATTCGATGAATTAGTTTTCTTCCGAATCAGATGATTGTGAGGAATTAGAAGAGAATTCTTCTTGTATATCGTCATTAAACATATGGGATGGATCATATCCCAATCCATGACGAGTCTTCTGGTAAAACGGATCACCATATAACGGGAGTCGTCTACTCTTGCCTTGATTGAGACCTTGCATAGTCTTTAAATCATATCCCATGTTCTGGATAATCTTGATAGATTGTTGACTATATTTGTTAATTCAGATTTTTCCTTTGTCTTTATCTTTCAGCTCATCTACCTGAACAACAGGGATATTTCTAGCCAGACCAAACACGATTTGGCGCTTGTTTTTCTTATTAGACGGAACCCTAAAATAAGATTCTTCGTGACGTCTAAAAGTTACGCAGGCTTGTGATGAAGCGGCTACAGGTAGAAGATAGGGAGAAGATGTCAGGAACCTTTGAGCATAAGTTCCAACATCTACATGAGGAGGAAAAGAATTTTCCTTATGATCATAAAGTTCCTTCTGGCTCTATGTCGCCTTTATATTGATGACTTTGCTTATCCGAAGATAAAGTCATTCTTTCAATAAACTTGACAGCCATGTACTCGAAAAGGAAATCTTCATTGATATCAAGAAGTACAGAATGATCAATATTTACATCATTTACAATCTGATTACTATGCTTCAGATTAATCAACAGTGGACCATTATCCATCTTCTGCATAGATTTGCTAAGATTGACAATCAATGGTGGTTCTGGATCATTCATACAAGAGGTACGCCCTTTGACCTTGATCATAAAAGGTTGAACTTGGTTCTTAGCAGGAATATTTATTGATTCCTCGGATGAAGTTTGAGTTCTTCCTTTAACCTTGATTATCAAAGGTTGATCATTGACAGGTTGGGATTGGATTCGTCCCTTGACTATGATCTTCACAGGTTGCTCTTCTGGTGGATCTTCATTAAGAGACTGATCCTCAGTAGATGATCGATCCTCAGCTATGTCTGTTATCTCTTTCATATGCTCTTGTTTATAAAGCCTTGAATCAAAAAAATAGGCTTCGACACCCTTGAAAGGATTGATATCAGCAAACCCAGTCTTCACAACTCCTTGGGAATCCACATACTTGAAGCATTGGTGGAGAGTTGAAGGCACGATATTATGCTCATGTAGCCATGGTCTTCCAAGAAGGATATTGTAGGATACGTCTGAGTTGATAACATAGAAGGTTACCATAGTTCGAAGATCGCCAATCTGAATTTGCAGACGAATCTTTTCCAGTGGTTTACTCTTTCCAGAGTTAAAACCGACTATCGTAGTACTAGTGTAAGTCAAATCACTAGTAGGAATCCTCAGGGGTCTTAGCATACTCTGAAGAATTACGCTAATTGAAGACCCAGGATCAATGTAGATCCTGTCAATTTCAGTAGATCAAATATACCCAGTATAGCACAGAGGCCTGTCATGTTTGTTATGCTTCAACAGCATATCTTCTTGTGTAAAGGTGATGTTGGGAATTGCTTCCATCACACTATGACATTGCGGACATAAAACTGGAGTATTATCAGGACTCCTGAGTTGAGCCAACCATGAATCTGCCTGAAGTAGAGCTTCACTAAAAGTCTTCCTGCTTTCTCTAGAAAGGCGAAGCAGTTCAAATATAGATAGTCTAGCCGGAGTATTGGCTAACTGAGCTAGAATATCAAATTTGTAAGGTTTTATCACCACCCCCTGACTGGAAGCAGACTTCAATGGAACGTCAAAGTGTACTGCTTTCTGTTTCCCCTTTTCAACCACAGAAGGTTTAGCCGGAACAGGAGAAGGTTGAGTCGGTAGTGTTTCCACTACGTCTTCTGCTTCTTTAGAAGATCCTTCATGATCTTTGTGGTACTCTTTCCCAGATCTTATACCAGCAAAAGTTTCTTCCTCAGACTCAAGAGAAGGAAGTACCATATTATAGGATTTAGTCTTCCTCCCTTTAGCCTTTTTCTTGTAAGGTTTGTTGTGAGGAATTTCAGAACCCAGTCCAACAGTAGATTTTTGATTTTAAATTTGTAAAGGAAGTCGTATTCCTTTATCATAATTCAAACCTTCTGCCTTCTAAAAGTCATAACCCATCATGAGAAAGACTGATTGCTGCCTGTACAGATGAATGGGCTGCGAACTTTTAGCAAATGGTTCCAAAGAGGAAGAAGAAGAGATCTCTGTATCCACAGGAGAATGAGGAATATATGTCTCTGTAGCTACAGGAGGAGAAGGATTCGGAATACGAGGAAAAATCTCTATCGGAGCTTTTTCATAAGCAGCGAAGACTTATTACGCCCGGTATAAAGGGACACTATTCATAGCTAACCACTGCTGATGAGTAAGCTTGAGCTTGGTAGGAGGAGCTAGACTTGGAGGACAGATGTTCAGTCCTCTCAATCTATCTTCTAAAGGAAAGCCATCCCATAGACGATCCAAGTCATCAGGATCTGGAATATCATGAGAAATTATGTTGCAGGTTTTGACTTTCTTACCCTTCTTGGATTTTGAAGTTTTACCTTCATTTTCTAATTCAGGCACTAAGTCAGGATGTACCCACATGATTTCACCATTCTTTAGTGTGAGTGGCAGCAATCCTGCATTTTCTTTTCTGGCAGGCAGGATATTCACGATCTTTATTGTCGCCTTCGGGATTGGGATAATTCCATCTGCTACTTGCTGTGGAGGAAAATTCCCGAATTGAAGAGAAACCATATTGGTTGTAACCGTATGGTCATCATTAGTTAAGGCGATAGCACCGCCATTTATCAGCTCCTGGATTTTTTTTTTAGGACATAGCAAGCACTGGTAGGATGATTAATGTATCTATGATAGATACAATATTTGGGATTGTCAGTTAGATTCACCTCATTAGGCCTCTTTGTCTCCGGAATCTGAAGTTTACCACTCTTCACCAGACACTGAAATATCCCTGGGATATCACTCTCATCAAAAGAGTATTTTTCCTTTGGCCTAGAAGATTCCTGACTATTCGGCATCGTTTTATTCTTGGAAAGATTAACCATGAGGGTATCTTTTCCTTTCACATTACGATTACCGGGGTTATTACCAGGATTACTTTTCTTTCCTCTATCATCTGAGATAAAAATTATCCCATGTTCATGAGCCAACCTACCATTGGTCTCGGCAGAAACTGCTGCTATGATGAACGAAGCCCAATCTGTGAATTGAGAACCCGTAAAAATAGCAATAGATGGTCGTAGATTCATCTTGCATGTATCAATGAGTGCTGAATCTGGCATACCCGGGGGCATTTTTAAAGTCGTCTGTCGGAAACGTTCGATGAATGTCCGAGTATCTTCTTTCTTCTTTTGTTTGATTTCTATCAAGGAGGACATGTTTATGTCCATACCTCCTTCATAGAAGCGGGAGAGAAACTTTGCCTTAAATTCGTCGAAAGACGAAATACAATTGTCGGGTAAACTTCGATACCAATCATAAGCCGAACCCGTCAAGCAACAAATGAACACTCGAGTAAGAAGAGCATCATCTTTTTGCATATGTACAGTCATAATATCAAAATAATTGATATATTGACTAGGAGATGCTTTTCCATCGAACAAAACCATAGATTGTGGCTTGAATTTCGGTAGAAAGGGTACATCATTCCAATGAGGAGGATAAGGTTGCTTAATACCTAACCTCTGGAGTTGATCCTTGTGCCTCAAAACTTCAAACTGTGCTTTGAACTCACGCACAGCTTGAATGGCTTCACTGGTTTGAGGAAGCGCATTTGATTGAATGGTTGTTGGATGTACCGTAACCCCCACTGGAGGTGGTACGTCTTCAGGAATGATAGAATCTGGAGATACAGAATTTTGATTAACAGCAGGATCCTGAATATTCAAAGGTATTTCAGCCCCTTGACTATCTTGAGTTTGTGCTGCTACTGGTACCGGTGTTACTACTGTCGGCTGAGCAGTTTGCTGATTCAATATTATCTGATGCATGTTTTGTACCATGTTAAGCATGTCTTTCAGTGATTGCTCAACGGCAGTGAGACGCTGTTCTGTATTAACAGATGAGGTCTCTGGTTCGTCTCCAACAGCGTAGGATTCAACCTCTCTTGAAGATATAGAAAGATCAGTATAGAAGTATGAATCGACACTGTCAGTCTCGGACTCAAAAGATTGAGTACCCCCAGCTTCTGAATCAGAAGTCTGCATTTTTCTTTGTCTTCTTGATCGAGTGTTTTGATATACCCCCTCAAAAGAATCAAGAAGTCTGTTGAACTGTTGCTGACCTGGGGTTTGGGACGTATTCCGTCTTGGACGTCGTCCTCTGTTAGTATGAGATGCCATGTTCACTGACACATATGACAACTCATGTTCTTGGTCTTCAGTTTGTTGTTGAGACACATTAAAACTCAATCAATCAAAAACTGACCGTTTTGAAGTCGAACAACAACAATTGATTACAACTTGGTGATAATCACAATGATGTTTTTCTGGGAGAAATGTCACCGGAGATTATCTATTCTTACGCTTTTGCATTAGCAATTCACGTAAGTCAGAAGGAGTGGAGGGAGTAGTCTTCTTTATTACATTAGGGGTAGAAAAATGTTTAGTACCCTGTGTATAAAGAAGATTACAGGCAGCATTCGCAGAACCAAATTGTATATTTCTACGCGCTTGGAGTTGTGTGCGTAAATCTTGAGATTTTTTAGCACGAAGGACTCCATTTTCATTGCGTGTAATTTGTAGATTTGGTACTTTGCGTAGAGCAGTATAAGAAAGCTGTTGGTGTAGAACTGAAGTTTTACAAACATCATTTTTATGCTGCACATGTTTAGGCACATTCACATTAGATGTAAAAACATCATTGCAAATTTTATCTACACTGTCAAATACAGGAGATTTACCTTTACGCGTAGAACGTAAAAATTGGTTATCTACCACGTCACAGACGGGAGATTTTCCTTTACGCGAAGAGCGTAACTTGTGTGTGTCTACCACGTCACAGACGGGAGACTTATTCTTACACTCAGAAGCATTAGAGTCTGCCATATTACAAATGGGAGACTCATCTTTATGTACTGAGCGTAAAAGTTAATTTTTACCCACTGAGCGTAAAACCTGGTTCTTACGCAGTGGGCGTGAAACCTGATTATCTTCACCGTTACAAACGGGAGATAAATCGTCACACTTTGAGTGCAACTCTGAAGTATGGACTGTCTTGTCACGAACGGGAGCCCCTACGACAGGAGTGGGAAGAATTCCCTTGCCACTAGCAGCAACAGAGAGATCATAAGCTATTTTAGATTTAGGAATCCAAACTTTTCGTGCTTTACGAGATTTTTGAACATTGGAGTAGCGAAAACCACCCCCAGTTCGGAGCATTTCTTCATAGGCAGTCTGGTCGAAGTGCACAACCAGAGTCTTCTTGGTCGAACCGACCGAAACATCATCGTATTGAGCAATTGCCTCCTCGTCCGAGGAGAAGGTCATCCCCAGCAGAGTCGCCATTTTCTTTCACTTAACAAAATGCCTAGAAAAATTGGCTTTTGAAAATAAAACGAGAAAAAGTACAAGAAGTACAATTTTGATTCTGGGAAAGTATTGCTGTAGAAGTCTGATCTGTAAATGATCACTTTGTTCCTTGGACCATACGATGATGATGAAGATCGCTGCTTGAAGTTGAACAATCGGAAGATCTAAGTCACTAGAAAGGTATCGACGCACTTGGGCACTGATGGCGAGGCCGAATGCTTTCCTGCTTTGCTTCACTCTGTTCTGGAAAAAAGGTTGAAGAAGAATGCTCTCGAAAATCAAAATCTCTAAGTTCTGATCTCTGTATTCTCTCCTGTCTCTGTCTATCTTGCTTTGAGAAAAATAAGTCCATTTATAGATTTGGGCTCTTGTGCGTAAAAACTCAGCAAAAGTTTCGTCTTTACGCTAACAACTGCCACCCATGACTGAAGTCATCCTCTGTATATGTTGACACGTGTCCCATCATTTCAGTAAGAATAGGATGCACGTACACACGTTCTTCGGGATGTGTGGCATGAAAGCCATGTAGGCGAACCACGTTCCAAGCTGGTCAGAAAGAATAGGGCGTAAAACAACCCCAATGTACTCTGAGCGTAAAGCAGTAGACTAGGCGTAAAATAGCCCCGACATAGACTTCCCGCGTAAAGTGGTTGTTAAATAACCTTGAGCGTAAAAGTAGCTCAAATAGACCTTACGCGCACGTCAACTGTTGAGCGTAAAAGCTCGTATAGTCTTCATGCGTAAAAGAAGCCATAGTGTGAGCGTAAAGTAGCTCAATCCACATACTAAACGACAACATTGGTCTCTGTGTAAAAACAAATCCCTTTGAATTCTGTGATATATGCCGTCATTAATATCTCCATGCCAGACTTTGCATTAAATACGAGACTTGACAGCTTTGTCCCGCGTAAAAGTGGCTGATCTGTCCTTGGCGTAAAATCATGGGTGTAGACCCGAGCGTAAAATGATCTGCCTACTTTAGGCGTAAAGTGATTAGCCTTGTCTTGGGCGTAAAGTATTTAGCCTCTCTGCGGCGTAAAGTAGATCAATTTGAGTGGAATGATCTATCACTTTGGCTCTTTCTTTGAAGCACTTTTTACGCTCCTACAACTGCTGAGTAGGTGGAGGAGGTGGAGCAATAGGAGGAGTAGCAGCAGTCATACTACGACGAGATAGCTTAAGAAACTTGGGCTTAGGGTATTGAGTACAAGTTGACAGATCAATATCAAAACGCTGGAAGATGCGTGGGAGAATCATCGCATAAGAGAGATTTCTATCTCTTGTACGACAACGTCCCATCATCTGGATAATAGTCTTAGGGGCAGAAAAAGGAATCCCCTTAAGAATATGATACATAGCAGACAGCTCAAGTGATGTGACATCATCCTTTGAAGTAGACATCGGAAGGAGAGTGGAGTAGATGATGCGATACAATTCATAACTAAACAAGTTCAAGTTATTGGCTTTAAACTTTCCAGAGCGAACTCGATCAGGGGCGCAGAGTTTAGCTTTAAAACTAGCAAGTGTCGTGCTATCGGGGAAATTAAATTCAGTGATATCATCAAGCGGTGCACCTTCGTTAGAAATACCAAGGATTTTCGCTAAGAGGACATCATTGAACTCGATATCTAGTCCGCCAATACGAGTACTTACGTCAAACGTGTTTAGTACGATATTGCAATAGAAAAGTCTAATGGCATTAGTAGCTACCGAGAAACAAAGTTTAGCAAAGTGTTGTAACCCTAATGCCTCAAAATAAGGGCGGTGATCTAGAAACACAGTCTATTTAATAGGAGCGCCTGTGCATGTGGATCTTATAGAGAAGTCTCCATACCATAGAAGGGCTTGATCTTGGGTTTAAAAATAAAACCCATCGAACGCGCCTTCGCTTGATTGAACTGGCAAAAAAAGGGAATCCGTGTGTGGATGTGAAGATGATCCTTCCTCACTAGGATTGGTCGTCTTCTTCCTCTTAAAGGGGTTGAATCCCTTAGGAATTGTGCAAATAAAGTAAATATGCACGAATTTGAAAGGGGGAGAAATACGAAGTTATACCTCCTGAGATTCAAGTATGCTGTAGAGGACAATGATCTCCGTACGAATCCAAAATTTGGATGGATTTCACCACGTAGATTGGGAGAAACGAAGTGGTGAAGAACTAGGGTTTGGAGAGCTTCACGCGGCTGTTGTTGTTGTGGAAGAGGTTTTAGAAGCAATGAAGAAGAAGAGGCTCTCGGGTTCTGGTTATATAACCAGATACCACTAACCGAACTCGGGCCGAATTCGGTCTGAACTCTGGCCGAATTTGCCTAGGGGTTCTGTTAGTTGGTTTGGGCCACTTTCTTTTTCATTGACTCATTTCAAAAATTTAATTCAAAGATTAGTAATTTCAACCTTCAATTAATATAATTAATATTATTTTATAGATTAAATTTCGTTACACAGCAACTGTCTCAGATTAGCTGTAGGAGTACTGTCCCAGCTGGCGGAGGTTCACCGGGGAACTCTTAAGTACCGCTTCGCTTCAACCGTAGTTGTGGTGACAGACAGACTCTTTATTGGCTTGTCTCTAACACAGTTTTTGCGTATTGAAATATAATCATAAAACAAAATTAATTAACATTATTGACGTCCAAAATTCCTAATTCTCGACGTAAATAATTGAAACGATCTTCTGCTAGAGGTTTTATGAAGATGTCAGCTAATTGATTCTCAGTGTCTATGTATACAAGGTCAATATCTCCATTCTAATGATGATCTCTAAAAAAATGATGTCAGATCTCGATATGCTTAGTACGAGAGTGACATACTGGATTCTTAGTCAAATTAATTGTGCTCGTGTTGTCACAAAAAATAGGAATGTGTGTGAAAAATAAATCATAGTCTTCCAAGGTTTGCTTCATCCACAAAATCTGAGCACAACAACGTCCTGCGGCGATATACTCAGCCTCTGTTGTTGATAGGGCTACAGAATTTTGCTTTTTACTAAACCATGAGACTAAAGCCTTACCTAAGAAATGACATGTGCCGCTGGTACTTTTTCTATCAACTTTGCATCGAGCAAAATATGCATCCGAGTAACCAATAAGGTCAAAGGACTTGGTTTTGGGATACCATAAGCCAACAGAAGAGGTGCCCTTAAGGTATCGAAAGATACGCTTAACTGCGCACAAATGTGATTCCTTTGGACCAGCTTGAAAAGGTGCACACAGGCAAACACTAAACATAATATCTGGATGACTAGCAGTTAAATAAAGTAAACTACCGATCATACCTCGATACTTACGTGTGTCGACAGGCTTGCCTTGTTCATCAATATCAAGTTTTGTTGAAGTTGCCATCTGAGTGCCAAAAGGTTTGACATTGTCCAGATCAAACTTTTTTAGCAAATCTTTTGTGTACTTGGCTTGATTTATGAATGTCCCATTGTCAGTTTGTTTGATTTGCAGTCTGAGAAAGAATTTTAGCTCTCCCATCATGCTCATCTCAAACTCATTCTGCATACACTTAGAGAATTCTTGACAAAGAGATTCATCAGTAGATCCAAATATAATATCATCAACATAGACTTGTATTAAAAGAATATTATTATTCAAAGACTTAATAAAAAGTGTAGTGTCAACCTTGCCTTTTGAAAAACTGTTATCAAGTAGAAAAGAGCTTAAACGATCATACCAAGCACGAGGGGCTTGTTTCAAACCGTATAAAGCTTTCTTCAACTTGAAAACATGATCAGGGTTGTTAAAATCTGTGAAACCTGGAGGTTGTGCTACAAAAACTTCTTCTTTTATAAAACCATTTAAAAATGCACTCTTGACATCCATTTGAAATAATTTGAAATTATAAAAACATGCAAATGCATATAACATGTGAATGGATTCTAATCTCGCAACTGGGGCATAAGTCTCATCATAGTCAATACCTTCTTCCTGATTATATCCTTGAGCTACGAGTCGAGCCTTGTTACGAGTCACTAAACCATTCTCATTAAGTTTATTTCGGAATACCCAACGGGTGCTAATGACCGGATGATCAATAGGCTTGGGAACAAGTTCCCAAACTTGATTCCATTCAAATTGGTTTAATTCCTCATGTATAGCATCTAACCAAAAATGATCACTACATGCTTCATCAATGGTTTTGGGTTCTAGCTGTAAAATGAATGCAATACTAGAAACAATACCTCTACTAGATGTACGAGTACGTACACCTTTGGTAATATCACCAATTACCAAATCCTTTGGATGATCAGCCGTAAATTTTAATTTTTTCGGCAGACTCCGAAGGTAGCTGCTTTTGAGTTCTTCTCTTAGAGAATCAGCTGGTGTTGAACTTGGTACAGTTAAATCTTCGTCATTGTCATCGATAGTCATTTGATTCAATTCATCAAAGGTGATGTTGATTGATTCTTCGATGATCATAGTCCGTTTGTTGAAGACTTTGTATCCTTTGCTCTTGGCCGCATAACCTAAAAATATACCTTTATCGGCCTTTTCGTCAAACTTTTCCAAATTATCTTTTGTATTAAGAATAAAGCATTTACAACCAAATATTCTAAAATATGAAACTGATGGAATTCTATCAAACCATAACTCAAATGGAGTCTTCTTCGATTTGGGTCGAATTAGAACTCTATTGAGAACAAAAAAAGCTGTATTGACAGCTTCAGCCCAGAAATATTTGGGTAGACTAAACTGGTTTAACATTACTCCGGCCATTTCGGATAGAGTTCTGTTCTTACGTTCCACAACTCCATTTTGTTGTGGAGTCCTAGGACAGAAGAACTCATGTACAAAACCGTGTGTGTCACAAAATTGCTCAAACTCTGCATTCTCGAATTCGCCACCACGATCGCTTCTAATACGAGTGATCATGTAACCTTTTTCATTCTGTACTTTCTTGTAAAAGGCGACAAATTCGGATAATGCATCATTCTTGTGTATCAAAAAGTATACCCACATGTATCTAGAGTAATCATCTACAATTAAAAAGCATATAACTTACCTCCGAGGCTAGCAACTCTACTAGGACCAAATAAGTCCATATGTAGCAATTGTAGAGGTCTAGTAGTACATACTGCGTTTACTGACTTGAATGTGGATCTGGTAGCTTTGTTCTTTTCACATTGGCTGCATACCGAATCCTTCTTGAATGTTATATCCGGTAAACCGCGTACTAGCTTCTTCGTGGATGATCTTGAGATTGTGTCCATATTTGCGTGATCGAGTCTCATATGCCACAGATGACTCTCATCACTTTTAGCCATTAAGCATCTGCCTGAAATGTTAGTTTCTTCCAACAAATAGAAAACATATATGTTGTCTTCCCTGATACCTTCAAAGATAGTACTACCAGTTGAGCTATCAACTATAGTACATTTGTCTTTTTCAAAGTTGATGCCATAACCATGATCAGCTAAATGACTTATACTGAGTAGATTATGTTTCAACTCGGTAACCAGATAGACATCCTTAATCACAGGATACAGAGACTTACCAACATCACCGATACCAATGATATACCCTTTCAAGTTGTTACCGAAGGAGACGTAGCCTTCCTTCTTCTTTTTCGACAGTATTACAAATAATGTAGCGTCACCGGTCATATGCCATGAACAACCGCTGTCGAGGATCCATTTACTTTTAGCATGTGAAAGGTGTTCCACCTACAAAACAATTTACAGATGAAACTTTTGGTACCCATTTCTTGTAGGGTCCTGAGATGTTAGCTTTTGGTATCCATGTATAAATATTTAAATCAACAAGCTTTCTGATTCTATATACAGAAGAAATATGACCAGTGTGGCCACAATAATGACATTGTGCATATTTAGTGTTGATAGCTGAGTGGTGTGTATGGTTGGTAGGTTTAGGTTTTCTAGTATAGAAGAAAGCATACCTATAATCCTGTTTGGGCTTAACCTTTTGGGGTAAAGGTTTGATATGGTTAGGTTTCACCGTGTTTGGTTTGGGAATGTTCCGATTATTCGGTAAGTGACACGTGTTAGGGTAGAAAGCAGCAGTCTCAGGCTGTTTTCCTAACCTAATTTCCAATCTTTTGGAAGTGTCATATAACTTAGTATAGTCAGAAGTGAGTGCTTCCATTCTGACTTGTGCACTTTGAAGACTTTTCTTCTCTTTAGAAAGTTCTTCTTTCAGTTGGTCAATAACCTTGTCTTTTTCTTCGGATGACTTGGTAGTCTCGTGTAATAAGAGCTTAATAGAAGAAAGCTCACCAGACTCACTAACATTATCTTTAACCTCAGCTAGTAGGTCGGTAAGTCTTCCTATTTCACCTTTATACTCTTTGAGTACCTTCTTAGAGGTTTGATATTTGCTACGCAGTTTCCTGTAATCACTTATCAGTTCACTGAAGGCTTCTTCTAATTGCTCAAAGGTGAAGTTATCATATGTATCAACTATAGGTTCAGAGAGTACCTGATCGGATGCCATAAAGCATACATTTATAGCATCGTCTGATTGTTCATCTTCTGAGTCGCTGGCTTCACTTTCATGCCATATGCTGGTATTGGCATACTTCCGAGATGTTGATCTCTTCAGGTTTCCTTTCTCATACCTGTTGCTCTTCTTGCTTGATGATAAGTTTGTAGGACAATCCTTCTTTATGTGTCCCTTCTTCTTGCAGCCATAGCAGACAGCATCATCTTGATACCAGTTGTTGCTGCTATTGTTTTCTTTGACTTTCTTCTCATATCTCATAAATCTCTTGAATTTCCTTGCTAGGAGTGCTTGATCTTCAGCATCAGATTCACTGCTGTCTGAATCACCTTCAGCAGCTTTTCTGTGCTGAGCCTTGAAAGCGATCGTCTTCTCCTTTGGTGCAGGCTCTTCAAAATCTTGTATAGCTTACCCATGAGTACTTCGAGTGTCATGGTAGTCAGGTCGTTTCCTTCAAAGATTACAGTAGCCTTCAGAATCCAGTTCTTTGTAAGTGCTCGTAGGAGTTTGCGAATCTTTTCATGGTTACTGTAATCTTTGCCTAGGAAGGACAAAGGATTTACAATATCCAAGAATCTCTCGAACATCTGAGTAACTGTTTCGTTGGGCTTCATCTTGAACGCCTCGTACTCCTGAGTAAGTCTGCTGACTTTTGATTCTTTGACTTGAGTCGTGCCTTCATGTGTGACTTCAAGAAGCTTCCACACTTCATTAGCAGTTGTGCAGATAGACACCCTGTTAAATTCAGTTCTGTCTAAAGCACAAAATAAAGCGTTAATAGTACGTACGTCAAGACTGGCCTTTTTCTTTTCTTCCTCTGTATATCTGTTATGGGGTTTTTCAATTAAAACTCCATCAACATTTATACGAGGTGGCTTTTGATAGCCATCAATAACAATAGACCATAAATCAAAATCAAGAGATTTCAAGAAGTAACTCATCCGTGTTTTCCAATAGGTAGAATTTGTACCATCAAACAGTGGAGGTCTGTTTGAGGCCTGGCCTTCACTTGTGAATTTCACAGTTGCCATGTGTTGTGCTGTGATCTATATAACAATTAATTAAATGAATAAATAATTGTAATGTTACCTTGCTTTACCTGTAACACCAGCTCTGATACTAATTGTAGGAACGAAATCGTAAAGCAGAATACTCTAGAGGGGGGTGAATAGAGTTGGCAGCGGAATAATGCTAATTAAAAATTATTAGCAGCAAGATCACAGAATAATAATCACAACTAAATAATAGAAAGGCAGAGATAAGAAAGCAAACGCAAAGACAACGATGTATACTGGTTTCCCTCTGTTGAGGACTAGTCCAGTCGGTAGAACTCTTGCTACCAGTTGAATCCACTATTGGCAAAACCGCAAGTTTTCTTACGAAGTCCTTACAACTTCTACAACGCAAGCTTTGATACGAAAAACTCGTCCAACATCAATTGTGAAGAGGTATTCTTCTATCAAGCCTTCTGATTACAATCACTCAGAAACTTCTAGACCGTACCGCACTGGCAAATCGACTAGAGGAATGTAACTGGCTTGGGATCTAAAAATTAAAGCTCGAGAAAAACTCTTTGGAAGACAGTAGGCTTTAAATAGAGAGAAGATTGAAAGTGAATGAGTGAGTTAAAATGATAGAAATCCTTCTCTATTTATAGGAGTTCCAAAGACAGAATTTTGGCAGAATTCGGACAGAATTCGGGCAGAACTCGATGAGCAAATCTCGGTCAAATCCGCAACTGCAGGAGGACCAAGTTCCAAGGAATTCAAAAATCAAAACGGCCACTTACCGAACTCTGGCCGAACTCTGGCCGAGTTCTGTCAGGGTTAGGTTAGGGTTTTTCAAAATAGATTTTGGGGAATTTTGAAAACCTTTTTGGAGCTTTTGTAAATACGAATGTTTTTCAAAACTAAGGACATTTTAAAAACATTTTGAAATCATTTTGGAATAGCCTATTTACCAGTACGACTCGGTGTACAATGTATTTCTAGACTCAATAAAATAAAAGATTATATTACTCAAAGAAATATAGACTCGAACAGGCAAACAATGCTTCGGTCTTGAACTGAGTAGATAGCCGTTCTTGATCATGTCCAAGAGTCCGAGATATCCTGACTAGAACCATATATCGAGACAGAGTTTGATCAATTATTAAAATCGGTTTGACCATATGACCAATGGGCCAACACCTGCTACATTTTTGTGAAGGACTAGGCGCAACAGGTTGATGATCTACCACCAAATCATCTGCAGGAGGAAGAGGCAAGTTATCAGGGTCGTTCTCTTCGTCCATATTGGTAGACTCCGAGTCAGACACATCAACTATCCTCCCCTTCTTGGTCCTTGGCCTCTCCTCTAAGACAGTACCAACAATGAAGCTGGTACTTGGGTCAAAATCTCTTGGAGGCTTATTCACCATAACATGGTACAAGGCCGCCATGTACAAAATGTGTCCCGATTCTCCAGCATCGGGAACAGAGAAGGTGGCATGGGTGTGAACCGCGCTATTGTAGTGCCAAGCTCGGATGCCGTCAAGGACGCTACCCTCAAAACCCAGGCAGGAGCTGGAATTATCCAAGAACATCTGACTGTACCCAAATTGTCGGAAGAATCGACTGGGTAATTAAGGCTCCAAAAAGACGGAGTTACGGTTGCGATACACCAGATGTGCAGGACGAATATTCTACAACCAGAGAAGCATCTTCTCGGGCAAAAATTTAGGATGCATAACACCATCAAGATGCACGGCTCTTACTTATTCATCAATAAAATGAGAAACAGACACGAAAAATGAGTATCTGTCCACTCGTGCCAGCGCCATCCGACAGGCGGGCATGGTGGTGTACTCCTAGGGTATACGGCGGTACTAATAGATGAAGGCATCATCAGCAGTCATGTCATCCTCTTGACCAGGCCTTATCAAAGACTGGTAATGCATAAACAGTCACCCCATCAGATAATGGTAGGGCAGCTCGATTCGTTCAAAGTCTTTCGCCGTATCGCGAGCGATGACTTTGGACGAGAAGGCGCAGAGGACACGATATACGCCGCATACCATGGCGGAGAGAAGAGCTAGTCTGGCCCCAAAGACTAGCTTTACCGCAATGAGGATCAGGTTTCGGCTAATTCTCTCAATAAAATGAGCCCCTCCCGAAACTACACAGTTTCGCAGCCACACCATCAGAAATCCCGCCAGGAGAGCCTTGTCAGACATCTTCTGGGTATCCTGATAAAAGTAATTAATGGAGTCAGATTGGCTCCCAAATCAGTCATTCGTAGTTTTTATCCTCTTGGCAGTCGACAACTGGTTCTGTGCCTCCTTCTGGGTTCGAGGACTTCAGAGAGAAACCCGGCCTGAGTCGCCTAGCTTAAAAAGGTAATTGAGCCAGATCTTGGTATAAGGAAGGTTCCCTTCCGAGCTATCATTTTTCTTCTTTGACATCTGCTGGCACGTACTATGGTTCCCGGTAAACAGCCACAAAACCCGGGAACCGTTGCTCCAACTCGTCGAATTCTTCATTCGTAGGGGTATACGCCTTAAAGACTTCATCTTCCCAGGGCAGCTTAGAGACTTCACGCATCTCATGGAGAGAGAGCCCCATCTCCCCACCAAGTGTCGTTCGGCGATTATACATCTCAAGAAGAGCCATAACAGCTTCTTGTTCATGGACAGACCATAATAAGTACCCTGAATGGCATGATAAAGGCCAATCTCGAGCAGGAGATCCTTGTATGTCCGCAAGATCCACGAGGTCAAGTTGATCTATGAAGGGGTGGGGTTCATCCAGTTCTGCAGTGCCAACCGACCAGTGGGATAGGACCCCTTCTGAGCAAGTTGGTTCATAAAAGTGTCAGCTTGGGAGAACCGGAAGTTAGGACCCTGCACATTTATGAAGCTGCCCGAGGCCAACCCCATCACAGAGCTGCTGATCGGTAGCTTGCTTGCAACTACCGACCTTGATGTTTTATTATAGTAAATATCACCCACAAACATCCCTTGCTGGCTCAGAGTTAGGGAGTCCGCCATTTTCCTGTCCATCGGCAGCATATTGAACCAAGACAGCGGGAAGTGACGCTCCATCTGAGGAATGTGGATCGCCATCCCGTCGGAAGAAAAACTCCAACTTTCAGAGATATCTAAAACGTTAGGGTTCTTTATAGTCAGGGCATCCCCAAAGAGAAACGAGAGTTTTAGATGTGTGCCTCCTAATTTTCCCGAGTTCATCATGCCCGAGAGAAAAAAGAAGGATTGGTTTCTGGTATCCTTCAACCTCTCCTCAGGTTGATCTTTGGTGATTTGGGCCGACACATAATCGACCACATGGTCGAACTTCACAACCACAACAGACTGAGCTTGACCTACCAAAAGCTCCCCTAAAGGATTGACCGTCAACTTCACTAAAAAAAGGATAAAAGATAGAAGTCAGGAGATAGCCAGAGAAAACCACTTAATGTCTTCTGAGCTTATGCAGCTCTGTTAGGTGGGTCTTCATGCGGCCCAGTTCATAAGGTACTTATGTGTTCATGAGTCAACTCTCATGCGGCTCGGTCATGAGATAACTCTCATGCGGCTCGGTCTTGAGACAACTCTCATGCGGCTCGGTCATGAGACAACTCTCATGCGGCTCGGACATAAGACAATTCTCATGCGGCTCGGTCATGAAGCAACTCTCATGTAGCTCGGTCATGAGACAACTCTCATGCGGCTCGGTCATGAAGCAACTCTCATGTGGCTAGGTCATGAAGCAACTCTCATGCGGCTTGGTCATGAAAAAACTGTCATGCAGCTCGGCCTTGAAGCATCTTTCATGCGGCTCAGTCATGAGACATTTCTCATGCGGCTCGAACATGAAGCATACCCCATACGGGCCAGTCATGAGGCGTTCATGCGGCCCATACGGCACAACTTATGCGGTTTCATCACACTGAACTTGAGCAGTTTATTGAAGACAAAAAGAGCATTAACTATGCCGAAGCATGATAGAGAAAGGCCCGCGCATAAAACATGCGACATAGCCATTGTGGTTAGGATTTGAATTCATGCAGTCTCTTCCCAAATGCTCTTACCATCAATAGAGGGATGAACGTCGGGGTGAATCAAACTCGCCGTATTCGAAGAGGAGGCAAGTCCTTTATCCTTTGCTGCAGCACTGGAGGAAGCCTTTGGAGCCATGGATGATCGAGAGAAGAGAAGACGGTGACTAGGGCAATAGAAATATTGAAGAAGGAAGTAAGTAAAGAACCCATCTCTTCAAAACTGCTCATACTTATAGGCTGTCAGCGACGTGTGAATCGATAAACACCGCTTCGGATTTCGTGCTGCCTGAAAGGATAAAGCCGACTCTTGGGATTCTATCCCCTTTCAAGCAAAAGACTGCTCCGAATCATCAAAGCAAATCTAAAAATTTAATGCTGACTCTTGGGATCCTATCCAAAAGACGGCTTTAAATTATCAAAGTAAACCAAAAATCAATTAATGAGACACCTACGTGGAACGATACCAGTATGCGGCCAGAGAAGCCTTTGCGGCATGAAGAGCTAATGCGGACATCCCCATGCTTCTTATTCAAAGTATTTCAATTTTACAAATTAAAAAGTTTGAAGGGGGGCTTATAGAAGCATGGAAAAGAATAGGAATTTCTATGCGGCCCAGAATCAACATAAAACTTCATGCGGCTCAAAACTTGGGGAGTTTCATGCGGCTCAAAATCCCTGGGAGCTTCATACGGCTCAGAAAGCTTCATGCGGCTCATGAACCTTCATGCAGCCTTATGTGGTTCAAAATCTGCCTATACAGCTGGCCATAATTACTCTGACATAAAGACGACAACTCTGACAGAGATGATGGCTCTGACATAAAGACAAGACATGACATGCTCCTAAAAAGATGAGAAAATCATCATGATATCTGGCACAGTTCACAAATTCCAAAGGCAACTCTTTATGCGGATCACCTATGCGACCTTCATGCGACTCAGTCATGAGACCACTCTCATGCGGCTCAGTCATGAGACTAATCTCATGTGGCTCAATCATGAGACCACTCTCATGTGGCTCGGTCACGCGACCACCCTCATGCGGCTCAGTCATGAGACCACTCTCATGCGGCTCGGTCATGAGACAACTTTCATACGGCCAGGTCGTGAGACACTCTTCATGCGGCTCAGCTATGGGATAGTCCGTCATGCGGCTCAGCCAGGATGCATCATTCATGCGGCTCACCACAGAGTAGCAGTTGAGACACGTGGCAGAAATTGACCAAGTGTTAATAGTTCGGATTTGGTGCAACAAACAGATCATGATCAATCTTAACCAATCCCCAGCTACCCACTTCTCGAGGCAAAGTTACAAGGATGTGGTCCAAAATTAGTCATGTGGCTGTACACCCCCATTATTCATGAATTCCTATAAATAGCAAGGTGCTATTCCCTTGTACACAGAGAGACACACAGAGAGATATACACACCCAGGCAGAGAGAGAGAGAGCATTTCTTTATCGGAGCTGAGGTTGCGTTCGATCGTCCAAGGAGTAAGGCAGAGTTGATAGCACTTTCCCGAGCCTCTACCGTCACCCCGCAGAATCAAAACTAAACAATTGTACTTAGATTGCTTTTCCTAGGTTTTGTTTATAGGCTCTCTTTTGTACAAGCGAGTTTGTAATTGTGAGTTAAAGTTCAGCCCACCTATAAAACTGTTCTGTTCTGCGCCAATCAATGGCAAACATATATCTAGTATGGGTTACCTTCTTAACCTCTATCAAACACGAAAGAAGGATAAGATTTACAATAGAAGGGATCAAGCAAGTTACAAATCAAGGAGTCAAGCAAGAATTCAAAAATGGAATCGAGCAAAAATATCAAGTATGTGGATGAGATCCTAGACTCTAATCATATACACATGCTTGCTTGGTACGGTAAAGTAACCAAACAATTTATCGTAGATCTGTATGGGCCACCACAAAAATATGTAACATCCCAGTTCCAAAATACTTATGACTAAGTACGTAGACATGCCAGCTGCACACATACGAAGCTTACTCCAATATATGAAATCTTCGTATGTATACATAAACTGTAAATACAGTAAAACCAAGGATAACTAATCTCATCCATAAAATAAAAGAATAAAAGAATAAAAGATACCCTATAATCAACTATGAAATATCTTTATACAAAATGTTGGGAGGAGACAAATCCACTATCAACTATAAAAAGAAAAAGAATACATAACCAAAAGAAAGAGTTTGGCGAGCGAAGCGAAGACGATCCAAGTGCAGTCATCCTCGAAGAAATAGAGACAATCACGACCATGGCTAGAATACCTGCGAAAGATAAGAGCACACACCTGGAGAGATAACCAGGTCCTCAGAGGGACGTAACAAGATACACAATATCATGCCATATAAACTGAATATAACTACTCAATAAATATGAGTAAGATTGGATAATAACATGGTCCAATACCTCACCATTTGGATTAGAGTATCATCTCCCAACCAAACAAGGACAGGAGATGGCACACTAGCCCACGATGAAGTATCTTTCTAAGTCACGAATCTAATATGGTATCCGGACCACAACAAGGTTCAATACCTCTTCATCGGAGCAGTGAGCCACACATACAACCAAACAAGGACAAGATGTGGCAAAATAGTCCACAACAAGTTATTGTTCCAAGCCACGATCTGATAAGTACCCAAACTAAGAGTACTCATACCTAACGGATAAGGGTGCCTAACTTGTCATGACTCGCACCCAGTGTAAGGCACGAGATGTGGGTATGTCCAGCCTATACCGCAGTGTCGGTGGTAGAATGCTGTCCTGGGTCCAACATCTAATACAGTCTAGAAAATACTTCGAACGGAGAATGATATATAATTGGTACTACTCAATCACAATAACTAAGATAGAATGGAAGAAAGATAATCACAGCAGAGAGTTATAATATGAATATATCTCGGTGTAAACCACACCATACAAGTCTCAATACAACCACAAAGTCTCATAACTAAATGATAATATAAGTCTAATCTAACTCAAGGCAAGTCCTCAGCGACTACTGGATCCTGCCGAGGGTCCACGTCACCTGTGTCAACTAGACCTGCTTCATAGTAAGTGTCGCAGCAATCCTCATCATCTGTAATATTTCAACAGGTCTAGTCAGGACAGGAACGAATACATATCTCTCACACAATTCATAACATGAAAGAAAATATATAACAAGCTATAGAATAATATACATGAACTGCTGATAAGGAAATGAGACTGTAAAAGAGAGAACATGATATATAGAAATAAGTATATAGGATATAATAAAGAACTGAACTAACTACGTGATGTAGAGCACAATCTGATTATGTAAACTGGCTTAGGTTATACATGACTTAAATCTAGTTTGGAGTTACACATAAAAATAGTGTAGATCACATAACTAAATAAATACACTCCCTGTCCCCCAATCAGTACACAAGGATTTGTCTAGGTTATGTTATTGCCCATGAAAGTAGTGCGTCACTTGGATAGCTAGTCCACATGCACACTGTGTTATACATGAAGGCTCACATGATCTTGAGTGTACATGAATGTTACATGAGTATAAATGAATAAGTATGAATACAATGAGTAGACGATGCACATGATAAAGTATATGAGCATAATATACTCGATGTATCCGAGAGAATAACATTGTATGAAGAGATCCATATAGTACTAATTCGTGATATATCGTGACAGCAACAAGTAAACTAGTCTATAACAAGTAAATATGTCCAAGCAAGAATGAAACCGTTAGAGAATATACTCGTCTGACAATCTGAGCTGCTAATGAGAATGTGTAACAGTACTGGAGTGATGTAAACCTATTTAAAAGAACCACAAGTCACAACAAGGTCTAACAGATCATAAGGAAAGCCTACAATGCACTTCTACATGATTTTAGGTCCTTCTAGGTCAAAGTCAACCCTTGGTCAACTCTGGTCAAACCTGGTCAACTTTGGTCAAACCTGGTCAACCCAAGGTCAACTAGTCCGTTTATTAATTTTTAGGTCATACACAAATTTTCAGGTCATTCGGAGTTCGTTTGAGTCGATTTGGATCAAGTTTGACCCAAAGTTGACTTTTGTCAACTTGGTCAACTTGTCGGCCAATTCGACCAAACTTGGCTCCTAACGACGATCCTAATCCGTCCAAACACTTCCTATAGTCATATCACAAGAAATTATTACATTACCTACATTTACACATTCATCACCATTAATATATATATATATATATATATATATATATATATATATATATATATATATATATATATATATATTAAATATATATATATATATATATATATATATATATATATATATAAGTTAGGAAAGGAAATATGATTTGTGAGTGAACAATGTTGTTGGGGCTGCTGGTACGGAGTCTTAATCTGAGAAACAAAATAATATGAGCCTACAAGAGTATTCTATATATAAGATATTATAATCTATAGTAAAATATATATATATATATAATATATATATATACACACTTAGGCATATATCCATATATAGGTATATACCCAATATGAAAGCCAACGAAGGTCGTACTCGAACCTGGAGTGAGTTCTCAGGTCTGAAATCAGAGTCTCGACCCTCACATAATCATATTTCGAAATTTAGGCATAAAGAAAATTAATATATATATACATATATATATATATATATATATATATATATATATATATATATATATATATATATATATATAAAATGAAGAGGGGGTGCTTCTACTCCTGGAAGCAGACCCGGTCTCCGCCGGGAGCGGCGCCTGGGCTCGTCGCAGCCCTCCTCCCTCCTTCTCGTGGGTGGCTGGGTTGCTTGGCCGGTCGATCTCTACGGGCTGTCCGCTCTCCCAGGATTCTCTCCCACCCTAAGCGGCTCTCCCCGCCGACCAAGCTTCCCCGGCCTGCCGATCTTCGCATGGCCGCCCCCCCTTGTGGGGGGCTCCCCATCCCCTCGCCGGCGCCCTCTTGCCGTTCGACGTCCCCTCGCTCAACTCCCCCCCTCCGCCCCCGGTGCTGTCGTAACCACCGGCGTCCCCGGCACGACCGGTCTCGAAGCCATAAGTCCGGTCCTCCTACGCCTTCCCCTTCCCTCCTCGGTCCCCCGCCGGGGTCGGCCTCGATCCCCCTTGCCCCCGGCGGAACGGGCGTGGATCCTCCCCCTCTTCCCTCGGCCACCGCCTCGGTTCCCTCCCTTCCTGCCCCGGCTTCCTCCCCGCCTCTTCCTAGCTCTCTCCCCCCTTTCCCACGTCGTCGGCGGCTCCCCTCCCCCTCGCGAGTCGAGAGCCCCCCGCGTGCTCCCACGCAGCTCCCGTCCGGAGCGGCGTGTCCCCCGCGCTCCCTGGCCCGAGTCTCCGCTGGGCCACTCCACTCCCGCTGGCGGATCTGTCTGCCCTTTTTTCTTTGCCAGCCGCAGCTTCGCTGCCCTTTGCTCGGTTCGCCTGGGCCGCCCCTCGCCGGTGACAGCCTCCTTCGCGTGCAGGCCGGCCGTCTTCTCCGCTCCTTCCCCCTCTGCCGGCCGCCGCAGGTCTCCGCTCCTCCCCTTCACTGTGGTCGCTTCCCCTCCTCCGTGGCCCCCTCCTCCGTGCCTCCCTCTAGCCGACAGCCGGGGTCGCCATCCCGAGGCTCAGCCCCTCTCCGTCGTGGCTCCCCGTGCTCGAGCCCCCCTCCGCCTTCCCCCTCCCGCGCCCCCGGTGAGAGCTCCCCCTCCGGCTCCCCTCCGCCGGGCTCCCCCCGGGGTCGAGCCCCCCCGCTCCTCGGTCTGGGCGCTCCGTCGAGGTCCCTCCTCAGGCCCCGCGTTGTACCTCCGGTGTGCCTCCCTATCTTCGGCCCCCCTCCGGCCGCCTCCGGTCGCCACCGGCCGCTGCGGCTCTCCTGGCCGAACCTGTTTCCCCCTCGTCCTCGGCGGTTCGCCCTGCCCGGGGGCGGCGCCACTTCCCTTGGTCCTCGTGCTCCGCTCAGGCAGCTCTAGCCCTCGGGGCTCGTGCCACCTCGGGCCCCGCGTCCACTTTGGACAGGCCCCATGTGCTACTTCAGGGCACGCGTCCGTTCAGTTTCTGTCTGATTTTCTTTGTGGTTTGAATTTTGAAGCTGGGTCCCGCCTGTGGGACCCGCTCTATGTTCTCTGTTTGTTTGTTTACTTTTAATTAAATTTCCTTTCCGAAAAAAAAAGAAAAAAAAATATGTATATATATATATCTATATAGGTATAATAGGTAAAACACCATATATGCCCAAAAATGGTTAGGAATTATGAATCAACCCCGAGAGTTGATTCCCACAAGTCCGAAACAGTGTCAAAGGACCAAAAATTCAGAAATTATCGTCAAAATTTTCAGAAATCAAAATATCACATAAATCTCAAAATTTCCAATTCAATGAAAACCCGATTTTCATAAAATGACTCAAAACGCAAAATACTCAGAATTAGTCCACGAAACTTGGAAAATAGGTCAATCTCGACATGTGGGACGTGCTCGGGTATTCCCAGGATCGGAACCGGGTCCGTATCGTGTCCAGCAAACGTGTATCGGGAAACCCGATACGCGCATGAACTGAATCGGTGCAGACTCGATTTCTCGCTCGTTTCCGATCCATCTCTCGTGAAACTTCGCATACACCTGGGCATACACATCCCTGACCTATTGGCCGAGTTATTGTGCGGCCAAGTGTTGTGTCCGATATGACACAGAGCGTGTCCGTGCGTGGGTGGGCGCGCGTGCGCAGCCCCGTGCACAGCGTCATACACGCGTGCCATCGAGTCTAGGGACTCGTGTGTCCCACCTCGTGTCGCGTGTTCGTGTCCTAGGCTAGAGTAGGTATAGGGCTACACATTGGACACCCTGATTCGTGTCCACGTGTCGTGTCGTGTCCGTGCGAACCGCATTTCATCGGCGGCTGTCCCGCGCGCACGTGCGTGTGTGCGGTCAGTGCAAACGGGATTTTGTGCTCGTTTCTTGACGAAACTTCCCAAAACTTTGGGAGCATGATCTCAGTCACGGCCCCCACCTACACGTCAATTTTCATGCGACAACGTGGCCTGTGCGTCGAGGAATCACCCCCGAGCAGCAGGGCACACGCGCGGCCTGGCGTGCAGTACATTCGTGTCCTGTTTGGACACGGACATAAGTCTGATTCGTGTCGAAACCTGTGGGATCGTGATCCTCGTGTATATGGCTATCAAAATATGTAAAAAGATTCGACAAAAAATAGAATTTAATTCATTGCGACATTTCATCAAACACCTACGCATATTAGCTGACACGTGTCAGATACAGACACCAAATGAATGCAAAATTGGAGAAAATTAAACCTATAGGTCATGGGTACCTAGATGCTCACTATTATAAAGAAAAATCAGGAAAAACTATACTAGATTAGGATTTACCTATTGAGAGTCAAGGATCTTAATACAAAGGACTCCCGAGCGCTCCAACTGTCGAGTATCCACAAGAAAACGTCTCCACCACCTTGCTAGCACTTCTCCAGCAAGATCCTCTCCTTCCCACGAGCATGACGATTTTTATTTGAGGAGAAACGGGCTCCGGATGCAAAACTTATAAATTTTAGAAGGGGGAGATCTAGGGTTTCTTGGAGGCTACAACCTACAATGCAAATGAGAGGGAAGTGGTTGCCTATGGCCGGCCAAGTATAAGGGATTAGGGTTAGGTTAGATGCATGGGCTTGGGCTCCCTAGCTTGCTACTAAAGCCCAAGTCAAAAAGGCTTTAAAAGGCTACTAGGAAAAAGGCTAAAAATCAATTAATCACTCTAAAAATTAACTAATAAATTCTAAATTAATTCGAAAGATAATAAATATAATTCTAATATGTCATCAAGGTTCTAGGTCATGGTTAGCCAAGTCAAAACCCATCAAAACTATTCAGACCACAAACCAAGCCACATATCATCACGTGAATTCCATAATAAATAAAATAATCTAAAATTACCAAAATACCGTTGAAATAAAAAAGTGGGTGTGACAAGTCTACCCCCCTTAGAATAATTTTGTCCTCAAAATTAATGTCAAAACAAAATAGACAAGGAGGATAGAAAGCCATACCTCAAGACTGGAAAAGATAAGGGTATTGCTCGCGCATCTCATCCTCCCTCTCCCAGGTAGACTCACCTGGAGAGTGATGCCTCCAAACTACGTGAATCGAGGATATCGTCTGGTTCCTCAGCACCTTCTCTCGTCGGTCTAGAATCTCCACATGCTGCTCTGGATAACTGAGAGTAGGGCCCACCTCAATCTCGGAGTGATCCAATACATGGCTGGGATCTGCCACGTACCGTCTCAGCTGCGACACGTGAAATACATTGTGGACTCCCTCTAATACAGGGGGCAAGTCCAGTCTGCATGACACGTCACTGACTCTTTCGCTGACAATGAAAGGTCCGATGAAATACGGACTAAGCTTTCAACCTCCACCAAAACGAATAGTACCACATGTCGGAGATATCCTCAAGAATACCAGATCACCAACCTAGCACAAACATGGTCTCATCTTAACTATAACAATCATATGATCAACAAAAATCACAAACAAACATGACTCTAATCCTAAGTCTAAGCTATACCTCAAACTACAAGGGTCTCGGTGGCTGTCGACCCAGTGCCGATGTCTGTCCTGCACTACGTGAAGTCGATCTTTGATGAGCTTTACCTTCTCGGTTGCATCAACAACCATCTCAAGTCCCAATAAAGCTCGCTCTCCAACGTCATCCCAAGACAAGGGTGTACGACATCTACGCCCGTACAGTGCCTCGAATGGTGACATCCCAATGCTAGCCTAAAAACTGTTGTTATATGCAAACTCTACCAAGTACAGGTGATCCTCCCACGATCCTCCAAAATCTAGAACACAGGTCCGTAGCATGTCCTCGTAAGTCAGAATAGTCCTCTCTGACTGTCCGTCCGTCTGATGGTGGTATGCAGTACTGAATTTGAGCTGGGTGCACAAACTAGTCTGCAGACTCCGCCAGAAATGAAAAGTAAAGAGACTATCTCGATCCGAGACAATGCTCACCGGAACTCCGTGTATTCTGACAATCTGTTGCATACATCTCTGCTAGCTTCTCAGTAGACGTCCCCACTTTAAATGGCAAAAAGTGGGCCGATTTGGTCAACTTGTCCACGATGACCCAAATCGCATCTTTCCCTTCTGATGAATACGGTAATCCAGAAACAAAATCCATCGTAATGTGCTCCCACTTCCACTCCGGAATGAGCAATAGCTACAACAGTCCTCTTGGCCTCTGTCTCTCTGTCTTAACCTGCTGACAGACTAGACACCTGGCAACGAAGCGTGTGTAGGGACGAAATCATAAAGCAGAATACTCTAGAGGGGAGTGAATAGAGTAGGCAGCAAAATATTGCTAATTAAAAATTTTGTTAGCAGTTAGATCACAGATATAAAAATAATCATAAAGTAAATGACAGTAATAAAAGTGATTAGAAGGCAAACACAAACACCGAGATTTATACTAGTTTTCCTCTTGTGAGGACTAGTCCAGTCGGAAGAACTCTAGCTTCCAGTTGAATCCACTATTAAAAAATCCCGTAAGTTCTCATACGAAGTCCTTGCAACTTCTACAGACGCGATCTTTGATACGAAGAACTCGACCAACTTCAATTGTGAAGAGTTATATCTTCTATCAAGCCTCTGATTACAATCGCTCTGAAACTTCTAGACCGTATCGTACTAGCAAATCGACTAGAGGATTGTAACTGGCTTGGGATTTAAAAATGAAATCTTTTTAGAACTCTTTGGAAGAATGTAAGCTTAAGAAGAGGAGAGATTGAAAGTGAATAGGTGATTTGAAATGATCGAAATACTTCTCTATTTATAGTTTTTCCAAAGACAGAATTCTGACAGAATTTGGGCAGAATTCGGACAGAACTCTTTGTAACAAACCGCAACTGAAGGGTGACCAAGTTCAAAATCCAACGTTCACTAACATTCCACGTGGCCGAACTCTGGCCGAGTTCTGCTAGGGTTCTGCCAGTTCATTTTTTGAGAAAAATCAATTTGGCTTTTTGAAAAGTCCTTCAGAAGCTTTTTGTAAAAAAGATATTTTTCAAAAACATAGGTCATTTGTAAAAGAATAGGATGGTTTTGAAAAATGTTTTCGGATAGCCTATTTGCCAGTACGACTTGGTGTACAATGTATTCCTAGACTCAATAAAATAAAAAATTATATTGCTTTGAAAGAAATACATTCTGAATGGCAAACAGCTTCAGTCTTGAACATTGTAGATATCATTGTTGAGCAGTGTACAAAACGTCGTAGGTAAACATCTGAATTGACTTGCATTTATATCGAGACAGAGTTTCATCAATTATTAAAATCAGGTTTGACCATGACCAATGGACCGACAGCGTGCTACTTCCCTCTTCATCCCATACCATGATACATGCTCTTTCAAATCTATATACATCTTGTTGGCACCTGGATGCATAGAGTACTGAGAGCGATGGGCCTCCTGCATGACCTGCTCTCGAATCTCTCCGCTAGGCACACACAGTCTGGAACCATACCTCAATGTGCCGTTCTCTGCGATGACAAGCTCCTCATCCACCAATCCTTCTCGAACCTGCTCTCGGATACACCGCAGAGTAACATCGTCGAACTGAGCTGACTTGATCCTCTCCATCAAGTCTGACTGAATCTGAAGGCCCCACATCTGCATCTGAACTCCTGGCACGATCACCTCGATCCCCAAGATCTCCAAATCTGCTAATAAGTGACGATCCATCGTCAAACACATAGCTACCGGATACCTACTCAAGGCATCGACAACCACGTTGGCCTTCCCTGAATGGTACTGTAATGAAATGTCGAAGTCCTTCATCAACTCCAACCATCTGCGCTGCCTCATATTAAGCTCTTTCTGTGTAAACACATACTTCAAGCTCTTGTGGTCTGTGAAGATCTCCATACGCTCTCCGTATAGATAGTGCTTCCACAGCTTGAGAGCAAAGTTTGCTACCGCCAACTCAAAATCACGGGTAGGGTAGTTCTTCTCATACGGACGTAACTGCCTGGATGTATAGGCAATCAGCTTCCCATGCCGCTATAAGACACAACCCAAACCCTTTCCTGAGGCATCACTATAGATAGTAAACCCGACTGATCCTGATGGCAATGTCAAAATCGGGGCTGACGTCAGTCGCTTCTTCAACTCATCAAAAGCAACCTGACACTCCTCTGACCAGATAAACTCTGTGTCCTTCCGGGTCAGCCTAGTCAATGGCTCTGCAATACGGAAGAAATCCTGAACAAACCTCCTGTAGTATCCTACCAATCCCAGAAAGCTCCTGATCTCTGTAACTGAACTCGGTGCTGTCCACGCCTCGACTTCTTTGATCTTCTTTGAGTCGCCCGAGATCCCATCTCCGGTCACAACATGACCTAGAAAATCAACTTGATCCAAGAAGAACTCACACTTCGAGAGCTTGTTATAAAGCTGCTCCTTCCTGAGAGTCTCCAGAACCACTCTCAAATGCTACTCATGCTCCTCTAGGGTCTTCGAATACACCAAGATGTCATCGATGAACACTACCACGAACTTGTCCAAATACTGGTGAAATACCTTATTCATCAAGTTCATGAACACCGTCGGGGCGTTAGTTAACCCAAATGGCATCACCAAGAACTCAAACTGGCCATACCAAGTCCTGAAAGCTGTCTTCAAAATATCCTCCTTCTTCACCTTCACCTGATGATAACCTGACCTCAGACCAATTTTGAAGAATACCTTCGCTCTGCTCAACTGATCGAACAAGTCATTGATCCTCGGCAGCGGGTACTTGTTCTTGATTATGAGGCTATTGAGTGCCCTGTAGTTGATACACATCCATACAGACCCATCCTTCTTCGGTACAAAGAGTACTGGCGCACCCCACGATGAAGAACTCGATCGGATAAAGCCCTTGTCCTGCAACTCATCCATCTGCTTTTTTAACTCCACAAGCTCACTGTTGTTCACTCTATAGACGTGCTGAGATATCAGCTCTGTGCCGGGTACCAAGTCTATAGAAAACTCTACATCTCTGTCCGGAGGCAACCGTGGTAACTCCTCCGAAAACACATCCATAAACTCTGGTATTAGTGGATGTGGCACGCTCTGCTCCTCTGCTGAAACTTTACAGAAAACTTTGCTGCTCTGCTCTGACTCCCGCCTGGTGAACTCGAACTCTGGCTCTCCTGGCATGCTGAAAAGAACTCTACCACCATGATAATCTATACTGGCATGGTGCATGCTCAACCAATCCATACCGAGTACAATATCGTAGTTTGGTAATGGCATTACGAGCAGACTCACATCCAATTCTCGGCCTTCCAAAACTACTCTCTGATCCTTGCAAACATCATGGGCGAGGATAATACCACCTCCAGTCGTGATCTTGTAAGTCCTAGGCAATGGTTTAGAAGAAAGCTGGTGTCTAATGGCAAATGATACAAATACAAAGCTATGGGAAGCACCCAAATCAAATAATGTAAATGCAAAAAAAGAGTCGATAAGAACAGAACCTGCTATAATATCTCCTACTGGCTCGAACTCCTCAACTACTGTGGCGAAAGCACGCCCCTACTGACCTCCTCTGGCTTGCTGATGGTGCTGAATGAACTTCTGCTACTGGGTCGGCAGTAGTCCTTTCTGCTGCACTACTGGGGCCTTGGCTACTGCCTCCTGAACTGTACATCCCACAGCCATGGGACAATCCCTCAACTGGTGCTCTGCTGCACCATAAAGTAGGCACTTATCGAGCCTCTTCCTGTACTCATTCCATACATGCCATGACTTCTTACAGAAGGTGCAACTAATGGTCTGCTGCTGTCTCGATGCCTGCTGAAATTGTTTCTGCTGAAATGGCTACTGCTGATGCTGTTGTTGCTGATAGTGAGGCCTCTTGGCTGGTCCCCTACTGCCACTGGCTCCGTGTGAATCTCGACCTCTCTTCGTCTTCAGTTCCAGATCATCCTCCGCTGCCATAGCTTCTATCAAAATCTCCTCGAATGTAGCATTCCTGTTGCACTTGGTTAAGGACTTGACTTCCTTAACCAAGCCCTTCTTGAACCTCCTACCCTTCGTTGTCTCACTAAGGTCCTTCACAAATCTGCCCAGGCGGCAGGACTCTCCGACGTACTCCTCTACTGTTTGGTTTCCCTGAACCAGGTTCTCAAATTGCGTCTCCTACGCGCCAAGTGCAGTATCGGGGAAGAACTTCTCCTTGAAAAGCTTCTTAAAAGCCTTCCAAGTCTGTCCCATAGTACCAACCCTGGGGTCGGTCTGGTACCAAGTGCGGGCAAGGTCCTGCATCTGACTGCCCTTATAACTTAGTCAAAGTCTCCGTGTATTCCAATTCCTTAATATAATCCTTCTAGCCATGCGTTTGACCAATGAGTATATAGAAGTGTAGCCATCTTTCTAACCATTATTAAGCACAAAAAAGTAAGGGTATTGGTGACGAGAGTTCAAACAAGATGCAAGAATCAAGGGAGGAAGGTGGATTAAAATAAGAGGAAAGGGAATTTAAATCGAAGCTCAAAATGAGATTCTCAAGGGTCGTCCCAGGAATCTCTCAGGAAATTCTAATTGTGATTGAGTATCTTCTTATTCTAACACCTTACTTTCTATATTCTATAGCAGGCTCGTAGCAGTACAACTAAGTCATTTTTCTAAGTAGATATCGTACTAATGCGAATCTCGACCTGCATAGACCGGAGAGATGAAATCGTGTCTCCATAACTATCTTGAAGACATATTAAAAAAGGAATCAATTACTGAAAAAAAGCAAAATCATCAAATGAGGACAGTTGTTTTCAAAATAAGACAATTAACAGCAAGAATTTGATAAGAGTTTTTCTAATGTGATTGAGTACCTTAACTTATATCTTACATCCTACTGCAGGCTGTAATGATACTCTAATTCGAGTACAACTAGGAAATCACACTAGTTGTGATTGTCGACCTGCATGGGCAACACTAAAAATGTGTCACGATCCGCACCTAGTGAAAGGGCACAAGAAGTGACGTACGCCCAGCCTACGCCGCAGTGTCGGCGGTAGAACGCTGTCATGGGTCACTATATCTAACACAGTCTAGAATATGCTCCGAATGGAGAATAAAATAATAAGTAACTCAATCACAACCACTAAGATGGAATAGAAGAATAAATCTCAAGAGAGAGTCACAGATATAATAAAAGTCTAGGTGTAAACCACCAGAACAAAACTCAAGTACAACTCATAATGTCTCAAATAAAGACAATAAAATACTAAGTCTCAGCTAGACTATGGGCAAGTCCTCAGTGACTGCTGGATCCTCCTGAGGGTCCACGTCACCAGTGTTATCTAAGCTAATGCCATAATAAGTAGGCAGAACTCTTCATCATCACTTGTAAAATTTTCAACATGCCCAATCAGGACGGAACGAGCACATATCTCTCACAACAGTTCAAATCAGGGTTGGACATATAAAGCAAGCTATAGAAAATTATACATGAAACGCTGTAAAGAAAATCAACAAGAGAGAGACTATAAGGATGAGATATAGATATGATAAATAGAGAAATGTAACTATCTACATGATTTAGAGCATGAATTGGTTATGTAAATGGGTTGGGTTGCACATGGATAAACTATGGAGTTGCACATGGATACCTACTGGGGATAATGATCACATAACCAACTACACTCTCCCTGTCCCCAATCAATACACAAGGTTCAAATCAGGATATGTTATTGCACATGGATAACAACTACTTTATACATGGAGCTCATATGGTCATGAGTGTACATGAATAACACATGAGTGTACATGGATAAATATGAATATATAGAGTACATGATGAACACAATAAAGTACACGAACAAGATATACTCGATGTATCCGAGGAGATAACATCATATGAAAAGATCCATAGGATACTAATCCGTGTGAACAACGTGTCAACATCAAGTATACTAGTCTATAACAAGAGAACATATCCAAACAAGTATGAAAAGATCAGAGAATGTACTCGCCTGGCAAACCAAACTGTTGATGATGAAGTATAGCTAAACTGGGGCAATATAAACCTATTTAAAGTATACACATGTCACAACCAAGTCTAAAATATCAAAGAAAATAGCTACAATGCAAGACTACATGCTTCTAGGTCCCTTTAGGTCAAAGTCAACCCTTGGTCAACTTTGGTTAAACCTGGTCAACGCTGGTCAAACATTGGTCAACTAGTCTGTCTACTAATTTCTAGAATATACACAAAATTCTAGGTCATTCGGAGTTCGTTTGAGTTGAATTGGATCAAGTTTGACCCAAAGTTGACTTTTGTCAACTTGGTCAACTTGTCGGTCAACTCGACTAAACTAAGGTCTTTGGGTCAATCCTAATCTGTCCCAATACTCCAACGGTCACAAACACGAACCTACAATCACATAAAACTATAGTCTATCAACCACTAGCATATATATATATATATATATATATATATATATATATATATATATATATATATATATATATATATATATATATATATATATATATATATTTTATATATATATATAGATACTTCTCTCTAAGCACATACATATATACATAACCCATATATGAAAGAATGTTGGTGCGAAGAATACAGACTGTTATCAACTCCAAAATTCTGGAAATAACAGCCCCAAATCATTTTCCTACCCAAAAATATATTACACAAGTATTTATATATAAAACATACAATATATAAACTATATATATTGGTATATACAATATATATATATATATATATATATATATAGGTTCGCTAGTACCGGAAATTGATCGATCTCTCGATCCGAAGCGATACAAAAATCTGGAAAAACTGAACCCTTGCTCCAAAACAGCGCTTATATATATATATATATATATATATATATATATATATATATATATATATATATATATATATATATATATATATATATACAAAACCATATTCATGAAAAAGATATATATACTTATATATATATATATATATATATATATATATATATATATATATATATATATATATATATATTTTATACTTGTAGGCCTATATATATATATATATATATATATATATATATATATATATATAGGCCTACAAGTATAAAACTCATATATGCTTGAAAAGAGCATATAATTAAGTAAAAATTCTGTGGATCACTTCCCGCAAGTTCTAAATATCATTTATGAACTAACAAATCAGAAAATACCGATTAAAAATCAAAGGATCGAAAAATCACATTTCTATTCAAAACTTTGAACCGAAAAAACCCAATTTCGACAAAATGACTCAAAACGCAAAATACACCAAATCAACCCGCGAAACTCGGCATACACAGTGGTCACAACCTACGTGATGCGCTCGGGTACTCACGGGTCCTAAATCGTGTCCGTGTCTTGTCCGGAGAATGCGTATCGGAAAGTCGATTTCGCATGTCGAAGAGGGTGTTCTCGCTCGATTGCGCGTCACACGCGCAATGAGAAGCCTCGTGCTCGTGCACACGGCTAGGTAGGATCACGGCGTAGGTCTAGGACACGTCGACACGATACGAAGTCGCAGCGATGCGACACAGCCGCTTGCGCAACAGCGCGTGCATGCTCGTGCATGCGGTTCGTCGCTCGTGGCTCGCACGTCGGGCCACGCCACGACTCGGGATCGAGTCCCTGGGTAGTCTAGGTATAGGGCTACGTGTTCCATCTCATGGTACGGGTCCTCGACGTGCCGTGTTCGCGTACGAAGGCCGTGTCAGCGGCAAATTTTAGCCCGAGTGCACAGTTCAGCTGACCAGTGCACACACGATTTCTCTGCGCTCGCTCGACGAAACATTTTGAAATTTTATGGGCATGTGGGCAGAGGTTTTCCCTACGTGCTCGTAAAATTTCACGCAAGACAAAGCTCTGTGAAAGGAGTTATGACGCACAGACTGCAGGACATGCACGGGACCGTGCATGGGATCTCGTGCACGCGTGTCGTGTCCTTTCGGATGCCGAAATCGTGTCAATTTCCGATCCTTCATGAAAGTTGTTACAAATCATATAAGAAAGGATTTTGTGAAAATAGAATCCAAAATTAACACTTTTCAATTCTAAGTGGCATTTTGCCGAACACGTGCAACGTGAGACCGATACGTGTCCGATACCGCTGTCAAACGAAGTCAAAACCAAACCAAACTTCAGGAACATGTCAAGGGTACCTATATGGATGCAATTATGAAAGAAAATTCATAATAGCTATGGTAAAAAAGGGTTTACCTATTGAGTGTCAAAAACTCAATAAACGGAGTCCCTCGGTCGTCGTGTCGGTCGATTCCCCTCAAGTAATTGCCTCCGTTTCTTCGTTAGTAATACTCCAGCAGATCCTCCTCTTCTGGACGAGTGCGAAGGAGTTCATTTGGGGAGAAATGGACTTCGGATGAAGAAAATAGGATTTTTGGAGGAGGAGATCTATTAGGGTTTCACTTGGAGGCTACGTGCTTTCTCACAAAAGTGAAAAGAAGGGGGGGCTGCTGTGGCCGCCCTTAGGAGGGGGTATTAGGATTAGGGTTTACACATGGGCTGAGCAATCTCAATTTGCAAGAAGGCCCCTGTCAAAAAAAGACTTAAAAAGGCTTAATGCAAAAATAACTTAAAAATTATTTAAACCACTCCAAAAATAGAGATTAAATCTAAATAATTTTTCAAAAACCAAAATGTGGATTTTAATTATATTATTAGGCTTCTAGTGAAGGTTGACTAAGGTCAAACTACTTATACTACGAAGTCACCAGACTACAACCAATCAAATCACACTGTAATCAATCTAATTAATAAATAGATAAAAAAGCAAATAAAAATCATAAAAATTCAAATAATCAAAATTACTAAAATACCCTTGAAATTGAAAAGTGAGAGTGACAAATCTACCCTCCTTAAAATAATTTCATCCACGAAATTAAGATGATCCTACTCCTTCTAGGTCAAATCTCCAACAATCATGGTCTTAAGAAAACTTATCTAAATCATGCAGTTGGAATGTTATTATACATGATTATGGCAGGTAATCAGTCTGGGGTCTCATCTAGCCACTATAGTCATACTAGATCAAAAGCAGTCATATGGTATCAAACATACAAACAATATGGTAGGTACAGTAATCATCAATATAGGATAAGGTATGGGTCAAGAACTCACCTCTACTAGGTCTGGTAGCTGGAACTCTCTCCCGGAGGTAGGCCTCGACTAGGGGCAGGAGAAGTAGGACAGTCTCATACCTTGTATGCAGCTGACCCACAAAATAGGCACAATCCTAGTCTCTTCCTACAGTCTTTCCATACGTGCCCAAGCTTCTTACAGAAAGTACAGGTAGGTACCCACTCAACTGGCCTCTGCTGGACAGGAATCTGAACTAGATAGGCTGGTCTAGGCTAGAAGCCTGGGTACTCCTGAGGCTCTGGATATAAACTGCTGCTCGCTCTCTTGGGACTAGGCTCTTCCCTCGAATGCATGTAATCCCACAACAGTTGGATACTGAGACTCTGCTCTCTCATAGGCTCAGCCTGAAGTCTTTGTACCTTCCGTACCTCCTGAAGGAATCTGTAAATATGAGCCCCATCAGGAATAGCATGGGGTACCACTCCAGGAGGCAAAGGGAGGCCCTCAGTCCCCGGCTTAACTGCAGCCCTCTCCTGAAGGATAGGAGATGGAAGAAAATTCTTCGATGAGGCTACTAACACCTCCTGAGCAATAGAAGGAGGAAATACAATCTCAGTCTCGTCTAGAATTATAGTTGTGCACTAGGGACAAACTCTGATCCTGGGTGCCATTCAACAAAAGATAAGGAAATATAATAAATCATCGGACTATAAGGAAGTCTATCATCCTATTTGAAAACTGTGATTATAAAAAACAACTAAAATTAACTATAAAGCGTTACTATTCTAAAGATGGTCAAAATTGAAAGTTTAAAGCACGACTTGTCAATAGCGCTGAAATCCAAGCATACTATATATATCTATAAGAAATTTTAGTTTCGATATGATCTAAGTTGATCAATTCCAGGATGAATCGAGGTTTGGGCAAGATAGAGAACGAGGTCATTGAAGTCTGGGCACGAGTATCTAAGACTTGAAATCCATGTTACAATTGAATTAATTCAATTGAATAAGGTTCCAAACATTGGATGATAAGGAGAATGACCAAGTTGACTGGTCGCGATCGAGGGTTTAGAATTCAACACTATTGATATCCTAAAGGATACTGCGAGGATATAGAAATAAGTCGATTTCCTCCTTTTGATAAGGAAGCTAAACGTGATACCTTGGGTTGACCTATTAAGTACAGTGCCTTATCTTTCTGAAATATATGAAAGACAAAAGCAAAAGGAGTTCAAAGACGATGCTATTGAGTACAATACGTGGTTCATAGACGACGAAAATAATTCAAGGACCAAAGCTGTCGTGGATGAGACTCTATGGCAAGTTTAACTATGCCTCTATCCACGTAGAGTAATATATGAAAGTGAACCAAAGTGAAATAGGTTGATCAGACCATCATACACCGGTTCTGATTAGACAATATGTTAGTGGGTCAACCCAATAAAATATATCATGATCAAGCTCAAAAAAGAGATAAGCTTGCAAAACTAAGACTAAATTAGCAGCGTAAGGTAGTCAAAATATAAGTAAGGGAGGTAATAATGAAGAAGAAAAATAGTCCAAGATCCTTAACTAAACGGATCAAGCAATCAAGATAAGGTACAAGGTTAAGTATTTAAGGAAACAAGAAGAACACCATCACATGTCGGGTCGAAAGAATTGAGTCATGGTTGGATCTCGAATTTAAGTCAGATAGTATTTTAGTATCATGGTAAGGGCTATAGTTTAGTCTTATTGACCAGAAAGTCTCATCAAGAAAATAGTTTACAAGGAGACGTGTTTAGTAGGACATAATATATCTATATGAAGGTGGACTCATCTAGGTCTTGCATGTGAAGTTTGTTGGAGGATAACAACTAGTATTACACTCCAAATATGAAAGTCACGGTAAGGAACGTCAAAGAATCTAAAATAGAAGGTAAGGGTTCAAGAGGTGACAATTAATACAAGAATAAAGGAAATCAAGTTGAAGCATGAAATAAATTTAATTAAGAATTTCGTGAAATAATTTAGGGACACAGTTCTAAAGGGAGAATACTGTTAAGGAACGATAAAATACAAACGGTTAGAAAGTCACAATAAAAGATCTAGATTTGAGGGAAGGTTGAGTAAGTCAAGATTGAGATACAGTCACATAGTTTGGCAGACGACTAACAACACTTGAGTATATACTACTATCATAGTCATGAGTGATATGGTAATTAGTGTAGAACACTTCTATCTCATTAAGGTTACCTTGGTGGCCTACCATTATATTCTTTTAAAAAGAAATTTTAAAATAACTACCGCAATTTGTATTCACTCTAAGCCATCCAATCTAATCACGACTAACATTTAAATCCTTTTCATAAATCTCATAGTAACTTTTATCACGTTACTACTAACCTTTCCAAAATTTAACATTTCAATCCAACTTTAAACTTGTCACGCCCCAGAACCAGAATACTGGAGAGCGGGGGCAGACATAGCCAGCTACGTATAATGAAATAGAATCCATCTCACCATACGGTCACGGCTGTCTAGATATGTAAGGGTTTATCTACAAGCCATCAGTCTCTTAAGGTCATAAATTATCCTATTGTCTCAATCTCAACCAACTAGTAATAGTTACAAGATATCAGACCACCAAATATAGAATTGTAAGGCGTCCCAAACATTACATATCCAGGTGATCATGAAGCTAGTCGTACAAAATGTAAGGACTAGCAAGAGTTAAGTCATACATGATCAACCCCGAGTTGCCAATCATGTTACAGCCCGTAGGCAGACAGTAAGTAAAATATACATGAGCTAACACTTGTTCGGCGGCTAAATGCCTCAAAAGAATAATGTACAATTACAGTGGGAGGACAAAAGAAACCCACTCGTTGCCAGGATTCTCTCTAGTGGTTCACCATCTGGCCGGAAAGCAGGTAGATCCTTTACTGCTGCTCCGGTATCTGGCCATACAAAACCAGTTGGGTCAGACCCCAGAAAGAGCAAGTGCCACAAAGGAGGCTTCACTTAGGAACTAAAACCAGCAAATTAGCACAAGAATATAATTACTTAATAAGAGACAGTAATTTAAAAAAAAAAGCATGACAGGTGAATATAAAAGACAATCTTGTACAGAATCAATAAAAGACAGAACATATGAAAAAGCGTGATAGGATGATATCCGATGATATAACCATAAGACTATTCAGATAACCAGGTTACAACCCGTAAACCAAACAAGGACCGGGGTTGTAACCCTTCGTCTGAACAGAACTTGGCTTCTCCCACCATTTATCGGCAAGGTAAATATAAGAAATCGAGACATGTAACAATCTTGTACAGGATCAAGACAAGACTAGACAGATTGAACCCCATCCAATATTCATGGCCAAGCAATAAGTACGGCTTGCTACTTTAACTAACTAGGGTTATCATAGGCCTAGTTACTAGCAAATACAAAGAGAATTCCAAGTCCGGTTACCTGTCTGTTACTACCTGAGTGATCCCAGCAAGAAAAGAAAAAGATAGCTGGATATAGCAAACACACTGTAGTAAGATACATGCGTCCTAAGGTACCACACTCGACGGCGGGCTGGAAGTGCGCTCATCTCGACGGATAGCAACAAATCCCATGTATATATATATAAGGCCGGGACCAAAGGGGCAACAGGTAACTGGGAAATTTTTCATGAACTATTTGATCAATCTAGTCATTAACCTAGTCAGATTCAGTATGAATCCCTGACCGTGGTACTCAGGGATCATGCCCTAGACATGATACAAGACACACAGGACTCGTAATTTATACAAGCACAATCATCCACGGTGTCCAGGCCAATGAATTAATTAGTCAAGAGTGTGCCACGATGGGCCACTATCATTATCATTATTACTTATCAAGAGTGCGCCACGACGGGCCACTATCAAGCATGTCAGGGTACTTGTCAAGAGTGCACTACTACGGGTCACTGTCATGTCAGGTTATTATTTAAAATTAACATTAATCTGGTATAAGCGTGTATGCAATAACTAAATATAAACAGGGTACAAAAGTTTTGGAGGAATCATGCGACTCAGGGAGATGGAGCATAACTTCCACATACGAACTCAATTTAAGATGCTCCAAAGATATTCAAAAAGGTAAGACAAAGATTAAAACTGTCATATTTTAAGTTTTTCGAAATTATGGCTAAAAAATAGCTTAATTTGGCAAAAATAGTCATTCTGTGCACTTTTTATGCCAAAAAATCAATTCTGCGTAAAATAGGTAAAAGGAGAGGGTTCCAGCGTAAAATTTTACATTCTGGGTACCATTCAGCGTAAAATACGCAATTTTAGGGTTCCCTGCGTAAAATATTACATTCTAGATGATATCAAGCGTAAAATACGCAATTTCAGGGTTCCCAGCATAAAATATTACATTCTGGATACAATCCAGCGTAATTTACGCAATTCTAGGGTTCCCTGCGTAAAATATTACATTCTGGATGATATCCAGCATAATTTACGTAATTCCAGGGTTCCCTGCGTAAAATATTACATTCTGGATGATATCCAGCGTAATTTACGCAATTCTAGGGTTCCTAGCGTAAAATATTACATTCTGGATACAATCCAGCGTAAATTACGCAATTCCAGGGTTCCCTGCATAAAATTTTCCTTTTACGCAAGCCTTTCTACGTAAATTCTGATTTTACGCTAGCCTTCCTGCGTAAATTCTGATTTTACGCTAGTCTTCCTGCGTAACTTCTGATTTTACGCCAGAACCAGATTCTTCAGCCGACATGAAAATTCAGAAAACTTGTTTTGGCCATAAAAACTTCATTTTAACTCGAAATAAGGTGAATCAAAAACCAAATTCACACGAAATTTCGTGCTCTTGCTCATGGAACTATTAGTTTTCAAAAATAATTAGTTTTAGTAGATCAAAACCAAGAAAACTCCATGAACTCAAAGTTAAAATATAGATCTAGAAGAATCTATCCATCAAAATTAAAAACTCCAAGTTCTAAAGTGGTTTATAATCATGTAAATAAAAGAATGGAACAATAAAAATCAAGATCCCTCAAGAAGCAAGTTGCACTTGCCTAAACCTCTTGGTAGGTGGAGAGCAACGGTGAGGAAGAAGAAGAGTGAATGATGAGAGAGAAAGAGGGTGGGGTTAATAAATGAGGATGGTGGTGGTAGGTAGGGGCTCACCTTGGTTCATGATGGACCAAGTAAACCAAGCCAAGCCGAACCAACCCAATCCTTCTCCCATCCGAATAAAACCAAGCTCCACTTAATCAAAATAAATCCATGAACGATAAATGGCAATTGAACCACAATGCTAAATATAAAAATAAACCACAACTAACTAATCAAAGAAAATAAGAAATACGGGTCAGAAATACGAATACGTACAGAATACGTATCACGAATTTCGGGGCACTACATCCTACCCACCTTAAAAGAATTCCGTCCTCGGAATTTAATCAAGAGGCTAGAGATGTCGGGACAGCTATACTATCGCAAGCAATATACTCTACCAATCAATCATATAATCATACATACAAGCGAGGAATCGAAGTGCAAGGCATAAGAAAGATATTACACCTCACGAGCTAAACCGATTGGGATAACGTGATCGGGTATCATCCTCACACTCCCACGTTTGACTCCCCCAAGGAGCGATGAACTCAAGCAACACGAACTAACTGATAGCCTTGCGCTTGAGGTCTCTCTCTTTGGTCAAACATAGACACGGGCCTTTCCCCATACGAAAAGGTTGGTACCAATAACCGTTTTCGAATGGTCTAGGAAATGGCTCAGGCCCGGGATATACCGTGGTAACTAGGATACATGAATCATGACATGTATCCCGCATAACGACGGTCGAAAAGCAAGACAATAGGACACAGATACCTCTCCGCCGATTCTGGATCTGGGCCTGGGCTAGGGCAAACTGCTGGGGCCTCTGTTGCTGGAAGGCCTGGGCCTGAGACGGCAATGGACCTAGAAACGGAAGCTGCTGTGGTTGGTAAACTGGAGCTGGTTCTGGTGCTGATGCTGGTCCCATAACCGAGGGACTAGTTACTGTCGACGATGATCTGTTTCTGAATGGATAAGATCCCATCATGTGGTCCAGCGAACCATAAACCAAGCACAATCCCTGGGCTCTACGGCACTCAGTAACAACATGCCCGGGCTTTCCGCAATGAGAACAACCGGTTGCGAAAGGCCGCTTCTGCTTCTGCTGCTGGGGATAGGTCGGGGCAGAATGCTATAAGGAGGTAACCGAATCCGTCCTTGTAGCTCCAATGGTCAGGGCCCTAGCTGCTGGGGCCGGTGCTGAGGATTGGTTCATCTGGTCGTGAGACTGCTTCCGATCTCCGGTCCGGTCCGCTATCCTTCGGGAAGTGTATTCATGCCTCCTCGCTGCTCGTAAGACGGCATCAAAAGTTCTGTGCTCAAACTGCTCTACTGCCAATATGATCTCCAAGTGGAGCCCCTGCTGAAATCGCTGTGCTCTGTCTAGCTCGGTTGCCACCAAGGTGGGAGCAAACCGACTCAACCTTGAAAACTCGGCCGCATATCCGTCGACCGTCCTGTTCATCTGCCTGAGATTACTAAACTTGGTCTGCAGGTCATATCTAGCCACTGCGTCGAAGTACTTGGTCTGAAACATATCATTGAATACCGCCCACATAACAGGCGTACCCAAACTCGCTGCTTGCATAGCCCACCAACTGCGGGCTAGATCTAGTAACTGCAGGCGCACCATAGCCACCTTCTCTGCTTCAGGGGTCCTGGCTGCCTCCAAGATAACTTCAATGTCCTGTAGCCAGGCATCTGCAGCAATAGAATCCTCTCTGCCGTCGAAGAAGGGAGGGTTCAGGCGCTTGAAATTATTGACCGCACTATTCCCCCGAGGACCACTTTCGCTCATAGCTTCTTGTACTGCTTGCTGGAAGGCATCACCTCGACGATCTTGAGACGCAAGCAACTCACGGATGAGCCCTATCAAGACCCCAACCCCATCCTCTGACCCTGCTGGCTGAACTGGCTGGACTGGGGGGCTCTGGTTCTCCAGAAGGCATGGCTCGGGAGGCGGCTGCTGAGGACTGATCTTGATCTTTTTGCTGTTGCTGGTCTGCCGGCCGAACTTCTTCTAGCTGATTAACAGGAATGATGCCACTGAAGCAATGACATCGGGAACATTAAGAAAGAACCAGGATAGAACAATGATGCAAGCATGTTATCAAGTCAGGGATCCAAGAAGATAAGAAGATACAAGTGGAGATCAAAAGCGAGTACAGATTGAGACATCTATCCGGTAAACCCTCACATTTCTTGATTGACAAGACCTGCACCACCACTTAAACCATGTCACGCCCCAGAACCAGAATACTGGAGAGCGGGGGCAGACATAGCCAGCTACCTATAATGAAATGGAATCCATCTCACCATACGGTCACGGCTGTCTAGATATGTGAGGGTTTATCTACAAGCCATCAGTCTCTTAAGGTCATAAATTATCCTATTGTCTCAATCTCAACCAACTAGTAATAGTTATAAGATATCAGACCACCAAATATAAAATTGTAAGGCATCCCAAACATTACATATCCAGGTGATCATGAAGCTAGTCGTACAAAATGCAAGGACTAGGAAGAGTTAAGTCATACATGATCAACCCCGAGTTGCCAATCATGTTACAGTCCGTAGGCAGACAGTAAGTAAAATATACATGAGCTAACACTTGCTCGGCGGGTAAATGCCTCAAAAGAATAATGTACAATTACAGTGGAAGGACAAAAGAAACCCACTCGTTGCCAGGATTCCCTCTAGTGGTCACCATCTGGCCGGAAAGCAGGTAGATCCTTTGCTGCTGCTCCGGTATCTGGCCATACAAAACCAGCTGGGCCAGACCCCAGAAAGAGCAAGTGCCACAAAGGAGGCTTCACTTAGGAACTAAAACCAGCAAATTAGCACAAGAATATAATTACTTAATAAGAGACAGTAATTTAAGAAAAAAAGCATGACAGTTGAATGTAAAAGACATCTTGTACAGAATCAATAAAAGACAGAACATATGAAAAAGCGTGACAGGATGATATACGATGAGATAACCATGTGACTATTCAGATAACCAGGTTACAACCCGTAAACCAAACAAGGAACGGGGTTGTAACCCTTCGTCTGAACGGAACTTGGCTTCTCCCGCCATTTATCGGCAAGGTAAATATAAGAAATTGAGACATGTAACAATCTTGTACAGGATCAAGACAAGACTAGACAGATTGAACCCCATCCAACATTTACGGCCAAGCAATAAGTACGGCTTTCTACTTTAACTAACTAGGGTTATCATAGGCCTAGTTACTAGCAAATGCAATGAGAATTCCAAGTCCGGTTACTTGTCTGTTACTACCTGAGTGATCCCAGCAAGAAAATGAAAAGATAGCTGGATATAGCAGACACACTATAGTAAGATACATGTGTCCTAAGGTACCATACTCGACGGCGGGCTGGAAGTGCGCTTATCTCGACGGATAGCAACAAATCCCATGTATATATATATAAGGCCGGGACCAAAGGGGCAACAGGAAACTGGGAAATTTTCTATGAACTATTTGATCAATCTAGTCATTAACCTAGCCAGATTCAGTATGAATCCCTGACCGTGGTACTCAGGGATCATGCCCTAGACATGATGCAAGACACACAGGACTCATAATTTATACAAGCACAATCATCCACGGTGTCCAGGCCAATAAATTAATTAGTCAAGAGTGTGCCACGACGGGCCACTATCATTATCATTATTACTTATCAAGAGTGCGCCACGACGGGCCACTATCAAGCATGTCAGGGTACTTGTCAAGAGTGCACCACTACGGGTCACTGTTATGTCAGGTCATTATTTAAAATTAACATTAATCTGGTATAAGCGTGTATGCAATAACTAAATATAAACAGGGTGCAAGAGTTGTAGAAGAATCATGCGGCTCAGGAAGATAGGGCATAACTTCCACATACGAACTCAATTTAAGATGCTCCAAAGATATTCGGAAAGGTAAGACAAAGATCTAAAACTGTCATGTTTTAAGTTTTTCGAAATTATGGCTAAAAAATAGCTTAATTTGGCAAAAATAGTCATTCTGTGCACTTTTTATGCCAAAAAAATCAATTCTGCGTAAAATAGGTAAAAGGAGAGGGTTTCAGCATAAAATTTTACATTCTTGGTACCATTCAGCATAAAATACACAATTTCAGGGTTTCCTGCGTAAAATATTATATTCTGGATGATATCCAGCGTAATATACGCAATTTCAGGGTTCCCAGCGTAAAATATTACATTCTGGATACAATCCAGCGTAATTTACGCAATTCCAGGGTTCCCTGCGTAAAATATTACATTCTGGATGATATCCAGTGTAATTTACGCAATTCCAGGGTTCCCTGCGTAAAATATTATATTCTGGATGATATCCAGCGTAATTTACGCAATTCCAGGGTTCCTAGCGTAAAATATTACATTCTGGATACAATCCAGCGTAAATTACGCAATTCCAGGGTTCCCTGCGTAAAATTTTCCTTTTACGCAAGCTTCCTGCGTAAATTCTGATTTTATGCTAGCCTTCCTGCGTAAATTCTGATTTTACGCTAGCCTTCCTGCGTAAATTCTGATTTTACGCCAGAACCAGATTCTTCAGCCGACATAAAAATTCAGAAAACTTGTTTTGGCCATAAAAACTTCATTTTAACTCGAAATGAGGTGAATCAAAAACCAAATTCACACGAAATTTCGTGCTCTTGCTCATGGAACTATTAGTTTTCGAAAATAACTAGTTTTAGTAGATCAAAACCAAGAAAACTCTATGAACTCAAAGTTAAAATGTAGATCTAGAAGAATCTATCCATCAAAATTAAAAACTCCAAGTTCTAAAGAGGTTTATAATCATGTAAATAAAAGAATTGAACAATAAAAATTAAGATCCCTCAAGAGACAAGTTGCACTTGCCTAAACCTCTTGGTAGGTGGAGAGCAACGGTGAGGAAGAAGAAGAGTGAATGATGAGAGAGAAAGAGGGTGGGGTTAATAAATGAGGATGGTGGTGGTAGGTAGGGGCTCACCTTGGTTCATGATGGACCAAGTAAACCAAGCCAAGCCGAACCAACCCAATCCTTCTCCCATCCGAATAAAACCAAGCTCCACTTAATCAAAATAAATCCATGAACGATAAATGGCAATTAAACCACAATGCTAAATATGAAAATAAACCACAACTAACTAATCAAAGAAAATAAGAAATACGGGTCAGAAATACGAACACGTACAGAATACGTATCACGAATTTCGGGGCACTACAAAACTCCAGAGTTAATGAATCATGAATCCATAAAATTCTACATTACTTCATAACTTTAAAAACTCCCCACTTGTCTCAAATAATCCTCAAGATAGACACTTAGCTTATCACGGCAATCTAGCATTTACAGCTCAGTATTTTAACGCACTTATCAACCGTAATTTCTCTTTCTAAGTCATTGAAACATAATCACTACTTCTTAAACCAAAATCTAAATAGATTTTTAAATCTTCAATCAATTGACACGATTCCAAATTTGAATTTTTTTTCCAAAAAAATTGTTTTTATATCTTTCCAATCTTTTAAACCAAAATGTTAATATTATTGCTTCCTCTTAAATTTGAAATTCAATAAACATATACATCGCAACTTGTACGACTCAATTTAATAGTTTATACTGCCACCCCTTTTTTTTATCATTATCAAACCAATGTATATACGTTCAAAGATGTATAATCATAATCCAATAATTCATGAATCATATCAATTCCTGAAATCGATTTATATAGATTCTAACTATTTTTCTCCACTATCAAAATATAATTTTATAATCCTCTGGTGATTACTACTTAGAATCTCAAAATAAATTTCCTTGTTATTATCCATCTTACAAACTACTAATCATTAAATCATCCTTTTAGAAAAATGCCCTTATAACTTAGTCAAAGTCTCCGTGTATTCCAATTCCTTAATATAATACTTCTAGCCATGTGTTTGACCAATGAGTATATAGAAGTATAGCCATCTTCCTAACCATTATTAAGCACATGAAAGTAAGAGTATTGGTGACAAGAGTTCAAACAAGATACAAGAATCAAGGGAGGAAGGTGGATTAAAATAAGGGGAAAGGGAATTTAAATCGAAGCTCAAAATGAGATTCTCAAGGGTCGTCCCAGGAATCTCTCAGGAAATTCTAATTGTGATTGAGTATCCTCTTATTCTAACACCTAACTTTCTATATTCTATAGCAGGCTCGTAGCAGTACAACTAAGTCGTTGTGCTAAGTAGATATCGTACTAATGCAAATCTCGACCTGCATAGACCGGAGAGATGAAATCGTGTCTCCATAACTATCTTGAAGACATCAAAAAAGGAATCAATTACTGAAAAGAAGTAAAATTATCAAAAGAGGAGAGTTGTTTTCAAAAGGAGACAATTAACAGCAAGAATTTGATAAGAGTTTTCCTAATATGATTGAGTACCTTAACTTATATCTTATATCCTACTGCAAGCTGTAATGATACTCTAATTCGAGTACCACTACAAAATCATACTAGTTGTGATTGTCGACCTGCATGGGCCACCACTAAAAACGTATCATGACCCGCACCCAGTGAAAGGGCACAAAAAGTGACGTATGTTCGGCCTATGCCGCAGTGTCGGCGGTAGAAACGCTGTCCTGGGTTACTATATCTAACACAGTCTAGAATATGCTCCGAAAGGAGAATAAAATAATAAGTAACTCAATCACAACCACTAAGATGGAATAGAAGAATAAATCTCAAGAGCGAGTCGTAGATATAATAAAAGTCTAGGTGTAAACCACCAGAACAAAACTCAAGTACAACTCATAATGTCTCAAATAAAGACAATAAAATACTAAGTCTCAGCTAGACTATGGGCAAGTCCTCATCGACTGCTGGATCCTCCTGAGGGTCCACGTCACCAGTGTCATCTAAGCCAATGCCATAATAAGTAGGCAGAACTCTTCATCATGACCTATAAAATTTTTAACATGCCCAATCAGGACGGAACGAGCACATATCTCTCACAACAGTTCATATCAGGGTTGGACATATAAAGCAAGCTATAGAAAATTATACATGAAACGCTGTAAAGAAAATCAACAAGAGAGAGACTATAAGGATGAGATATAGATATGATAAACAGAGAAATGTAACTATCTACGTAATTTAGAGCATGAATTGGTTATATAAACGGGTTGGGTTGCACATAGATAAACTATGGAGTTGCACATGGATACCTACTGGGGATAATGATCACATAACCAACTACACTCTTCCTGCCTCCAATCAATACACAAGGATCAAATTATGATATGCTATTTCACATGGATAACAACTACTTTATACATGGATCTCATATGGTCATGAATGTACATGAATAACACATGAGTGTACATGGATAAATATGAATACATGGAGTACATGATGAACACGATAAAGTACATGAACATGATATACTCGATGTATTCGAGGGGATAACATCGCATGAAAAGATCCATAGGGTACTAATCCGTGTGAACATCGTGTCAGCATAACAAGAGAACATATCCAAACAAGTATGAAAAGATCAGAGAATGTACTCGCCTAGCAAACCAAACTGTTGATGATAAAGTGTAGCTAAACCGGGCCAATATAAACCTATTTAAAGTATATACATGTCACAACCAAGTCTAAAATATCAAAAGAAATAGCTACAATGCAAGACTACATGCTTCTAGATCCCTTTTGGTCAAAGTCAACCCTTGGTCAACCCTGGTCAAACCTGGTCAACACAGTTCAAACCTGGTCAAATAGTGGTTAACTAGTCCGTCTACTAATTTCTAGATCATACACAAAATTCTAGGTCATTAGGAGTCCATTTGAGTTGAATTGGATCAAGTTTGACCCAAAGTTGACTTTTGTCAACTTGGTCAACTTGTCGGTCAACTCGACTAAACTAAGGTCTTTGGGTCGATCCTCATTTGTCCCAATGCTCCAATGGTCACAAACACTTACCTACAATCACATAAAACTATAGTCTATCAACCAGTAACATATATATATATATATATATATATATATATATATATATATATATATATAAAAAAAAAAAAAAAATATATATATATATATATATATATATATATATATATATATATATATATATATATATATATATATATATATATATATATATTTTTTTTTTATATATATATATATATATATATATATATATATATATATATATATATATATTCATATATATATAGACTTCTCTCTAAGATTGTTGACAATATCATCATTGCCCAGGACATGGTGGCATCTATGAGGGAATCCAATCATGGTGGCAAAGTTGCAATCAAGCTTGACATGCAGAAGGCTTATGACAGAGTTAATTGGCATTTCCTCCTACGTGTTCTTCGGAGATTTGCTTTCAATGAAGCCTTATGTGATCTCAATTATCATCTTCTGGCGGACACCCAGTTTGCGGTTCTTCTCAATGGCGCTCCTACTGATTTTTCTCGGCATCTAGAGGGATCCGGCAGGGGGATCCTCTCTCCCCCGCTCTTTTCATTATTGTCGCGGAGGTGCTTTCTCGGAATCTTAAGCTTCTATAAGGCACAAATATGAGATCTTTTCATACTCCGATTGGGGGATCGTGTATCTCGCACCTGGCCTATGCGGATGATGTCCTTATCTTCACTTTGGGGGATATTGCTGGCTTGCATGTTCTTCAGCAGGTGTTGCATTGCTATGAGGCTGTATCAGGTCAGAAGATTAATTATTCTAAATTATCTTTTATTCTGCAAATCCTTTCGTAGAGGCTCGTGCACGGACTATCTCTACTCTATTTGGATTTGCACCGGTACTCTGCCACATACTTATTTGGGTTGTCCTTTAACGTGCGGGAAACGAAATGCGGGGATGTTCAGTAATTTGCTTGATAAAATCAGATCGAAGCTGACGGGATGGCAAAACAAGATACTATCTCCTGGGGGTGTCAGCCCCTGATTTTCAATTTTAACTTAATTAGTGTTAATTAAATTATTAATGTCATATTTAGTCTTAAAATAATTTATTATGATTTTTAGAATTTTTCTAGAATTTTAAAATGATTTTTAAATAAGTGTTAAATACTAAAATACCATTTTTAATTAATTAAAATGTTTTAATATTATTTTATAATATTTAGAATTGTTTTTATAATCAATCTGCAATATATTGAATTGTTTAGAAGTCAGTTTGCAATTAGTTATTTATTTTAAATGCGGGATACAAATTATTATTTGCATTCAGCCACCTTAGGGATCTTTTTGCAATTACCTAAACTCTAGGGACCCCAGTGTAAACCCAAATTCTACCCACCCCCCGACGACCGCCACGCCGACGACGACCTCGATCTTTTTCGCCTTCTTCGGCCAGTTCGACACCCCCAACCGACCTAAGCCCCTATAAAACGACCCCCCGTCCTAAACCCTAACCCTAGCACAACCCTACGACCGCCCTGACCCCCCATTTCTTCACCGATAAACCTAGACCAAAACCCTAACTCCGGCGAGACTCGATGCCGCCTCCACACAGCACACCTTCACCACCAACCACCACCGTGACAAGTTCATCGTGACAAGGCGAGTCTAGCACCACCACTCCGTCTCCCGACTCCGTCTCAGCCTGCCGTCGAGCACCCTCGAACCCATCGAGAAGTCGGATACGTAAGTAGCAGCGTCAAATATGTGTCATGCGTGTCTCGAATCGACATATTTGTTCGCCTGGACACGACGACTCCAACGCTGTGCTCAGACACACGTTTTAAGACCCGTACGTGTCGTGCTTAGCACGGACACGCGACACCTGTGTCCCTAACTGTCAGACACAGGATTGTTTTAACGGGTTTAATAAAATATAGAAAAAAACCTAAATAAATGTAATCTAAATCCTAACCCTAACACAGAGCGCGGGCTGACCCCCTGGCCAGCTCGACCGAGTCTGAGAACTCGACCCAGTGGGCCGAGTTCGATTCCCCCATGTGTTCTGTATGTTTCCTTTTTCTTTTTCTTTTTTTTATTTTGTTTTTATGTTTTATATATATATATATATATTTTTA